>JACXGI010000995.1:0-47910 GCA_016801175.1 Esox masquinongy | reverse complement strand
CAGCTAGTTAACGCAACCTTTTTTGCGGCAAAGCTATTTTAGAAAAAATTAATGAAATAATAAGCACCATGCACTGCTTGTTGCTGGCAGTGGTTTGCCAAAGCACCAGTATTGTTTGTGGTTGTGTGTCAGCAGGTGTGTGTGTGAATGCGAGCCCTGAAAGTTCTTCTTCAGGTGTGTGTGTGAATGCGAGCCCTGAAAGTTCTTCAGGTGTGTGTGTGAATGCGAGCCCTGAAAGTTGTTCTTGATCCTCTGCAGACGTATGGTCGGCTGGCTGCGTTCTTGCAGAACTGTTGCTAGGGCAACCCATTTTTCCCGGTGACAGTGGGGTGGATCAGCTGGTGGAGATCATCAAGGTAAAAACATCTGCCTTCAGGTGTCAGTAAACGGACAGACAAAACCGGACAGACAAAACCAGACAGACAGACTGACAGAAAACAGATAGACAGAAACTAGAAAGACAGCTGGACGGAAACCAGAGAGCTGGCAGACAGGAAGACCAAGGCAAGTGTATGGACGAATATACAAACTAACTGATAGACAAAGACAGACAGAAAGCCTGAGTCTGAAATGAAGTATCTTTCGTAAGTGGTTAAGTTACCCATGTATTGAGGAAACTTTTGGCGAGTAAACGCTAAGTACAGGCCTAACAATTTCAAATGTGACGTACACCGGGCTCAACTTAAAAAAAAACTTACTAGCCCGAAAAACATTTTTACTGTCCCTCCTTCCAAAAGTTGTAATTTCAGTGTTACAACATAGAACCAAATACTTATGTTACTTAACGTGATTAATCATTTATGAAATGCATTCTGGATATATAAAACAAAATGTTTTTATATTTCTTTCTTAACATTTCTAATTTATAAAAATTAATAAAGATAAGTCAAAAAAGCATTTGTCTTTCAAACAAAGCACTAACTAATTCACTCCAGGGAACAAGGCGACTGGCTGCCGTCAGTTACTAGGTATGCGGTTGTTATGTCGTGCAATCACCCAATGGGCATCTGCGTTTAAATTCCTGATACAACCAAGGGCCCTGAAGACGGATTGTCAGCCACTCGCTTGGCTGTCATGCTGACCAGGTGCTGTTTGCTGTTGGCATGGCTGGTCAGGGACTGTTTGCAAAAGTTGTCAGTGCCTTTGTAAAAAGACCAACATTTGTCAACTCTTGCCGGGAACTTAGGACAGACGACAGTGAATCTGAGTCCCATTGACGTCGAAACAGGTAAATTATTTTTTGCACTGAGGTAAAAATGTTCGCTTTCGTTTGAGCTCGTAGTTATCCTTCACTGCCTTCTTCAATTGAGCGACTTGCGCATGTTTTTAAATGTTTTATTGAAAAATAATACCAGACAGCCACGCGTCACATCACTGCTCAACTCTTGACTGGTCAACAGCGCACGAAAAGAGCTGCAAGGTAGTTTCGTGCGTGTGCCAGATTACGAAACAATTGGAGGATGTCGAGTTTATAATGCGATTATTATTTTACAATTTTTACTAATTTTTTTTGCGGTGGACCGATCGGGACAGTGACTTGCTAGTTTGATTAGTCCCGACTTGACTTATTACTGGCCCGGGGCCATCGTTATTATCAAGCCCTCGTACATATCGATGGATGAGCAAACTGTTCCTTTGTCTCCATGCCTCCCCAGGTTCTCGGCACCCCCACTCGGGAACAGATCAGAGAGATGAATCCCAACTACACCGAGTTCAAGTTCCCTCAGATCAAGGCCCATCCATGGACTAAGGTGAGTCAACAGGTACATGAAACTTTTTTATTTTTACTACTTTGAGACCTCTCTATTGCATGTATCTGCGTTGTCTTTCACTTTTGGGCTCACAGGGTGTGCTGGCTATGACTCCAGCCAGGCAGTTTGCACTTTGGGATGTGGACTGAACATCCTAACTTGTATAGTAACATGTCCCATTAGTCCTGAAGTGCAATATCCACCTACCTAAGTTGTAGCTAAACTCTGTTGATTTATTCAGGACTCGATCCTTACTACTTCAAGTTAGTTCACTTCACACGTTAATGTGAAGTGCATTATTCTAGATGTTACCTTGTTAAATGCTTTTCCACTTGTGAACGGTTCAGATGTTACTACTCTGATGTTAGTACTCCACAGTTTAGAAGAGTTCAGATTTAGTGCTGTAATTAACTTATCTTAAGGTTTCTGATGAAGCCTTCCAAAAATGAAAGGGTTAGAGTCAAGGGGAAGCAAATTGGGACGGGAAGATCTGTTGCTCTATTTTACACTGGTTAGATCTCAAATACATACTTTTTCTTCATCTCCTTCTCGAAACCCATTGGAGGCAAAGGCTGGAGAGGAGGGCTCTCTGGTTTTCTCAGCCAATTGGTTTGGAGAAGAGGACGAGAGTAGGACACAATGGAGATCATTCCACTGGCTGTCCCCTCTGTAGGACACCTGGATGCTCCCTCCAGGGGTGGAGTGCTGCACTGCACTGGTCCTACATAAACATGTTATAACCCTTGTCAGAAACCATTCATAGGATTAAGTCATATTTAGAAAATCAGATGTTAGAGCCTTTTGTGGAGAGAGTTTGCTGATAATCAGCAGTCCATGGCTGTCTTATTATTTAAGATTTGATGAATGCTAATGTATTGCATATCACTATCACCTGTAGCTTTGTGTATCTATGCAGTGCCTTTTGAATGTCTTGGCAGTCTCGCACAGTAAATTGGTGGCAGAAAATGTATTACATTTCAGATTCTCACACAAAGTGTTTGATTGCCATTGCGAGATGCATAACATCTCCCGTGATAGTTCAGCAAATGTAGGTTGAAGTTGCCCCTAGGCTCTGATTTTGGGTCGGTTTAGTATTTTTCTCACTAATGGTTAAGTTAGGGGGTAGCTGATCCTAGATCTGTGCCTACTGGAAACTTCACCATGGAGCTTTAGCCAAAGTGTGACCTCTAACCTGTGTCATTGACCGGTTTCAGCCTTGTGTGATTGGCTCTCAGGTGTTCCGGCCGCGCACGCCACCCGAGGCCATCGCCCTGTGCTCGCGGCTGCTGGAGTACACGCCCACTGCACGCTTCACGCCCTTGGAGGCCTGTGCCCACTCCTTTTTTGACGAGCTCCGGGACCCTAACCTCAAGCTGCCCAATGGGCGTGAGAAACCCCTGCTCTTCAACTTCTCCACGCAGGGTATGAATGGAACTCAGAGACACATACCCCACCGAGCTTTGTACCTTCTACAGAATTTCTAGAAATGGTCAAACTACTACAAATTGCCTGGGGCAAGTTACATTTAACTGGGCCGAGATAAAGCCCCCAGAGTTGCGCAGTGGTCTAAGTAACAAAGGCAATTGGCTCATCCCTATCTGGGTTGAACTGGATGGATGTTGGGCGACTTTCTAGCGTCTAGTAGCACTTTAGCGACTTCTTGTAGTTGATCAGGTGCCTGAAAGCTCTACCAACGGTGAAATGCGTTCTCTTCAAGCGCGTTTGTGCCAGTGAAACGTGTTCTTTGAGCAAACAGTTACTTTCAATTCTTTCAACCTCCACTAGGGAAGGCCATAATACTGAATTGGAAATCATGAAATTGGAAAGACAGAAAAAAGAAAATGTTTATTTCTCTGGGATTTAGTTTAGCCACCCTTACTTTTTAGGAAACCATGAACAAAATCAGACCAAACATTTAGGAAGAGGTCATAATTTTGTGGAATCTTAAGGACGAAACCAGACATAAAGTGTGTGAAGAAAGTTAGGCCCATTTTTTATCAATTTCACAAAGTTACGTGGCTGCATTTTGTTACATGTTTTATAATATACGTATCTAAACCACCATTTTTTTCAGATTGTTTTTACATGCACTTTCATTCTAAAGCTAGCATGAAAGGTTAGCCATGTCGCAGTGTGGCTAATAGTATGACGAATTGATAAAATGTTTGTCTTAGGAAATAAGCCAATAACCACCAAATCACATAGAGGTGATGATTCCAGTTAGTCAGTTTGAGGCCGAATAGAGGTCACCGAATAGAGGTCACCGAATAGAGGTATGTATTACAGTGTGCCATACATTTTTACTACAGAACAAGTGGGTGTAGCCCTTCAGTTTCAGGAGAGATCAGCCAAGAAAGTGGAAGAATCTATTCTTGCAGCAGATTATACTGAAATTGTATAGGTTAAAAAACTTTACCAAATTAAAGAAACTTTTTTTACTGCAAAATTCTATGCTAGAGTATCAGAGGAAAATAAGTCCTTATCTGATAACACGGTGTCTGAGCTTGCTAACCATATCAAAAATGTTGCAGCACAGTTGAATTAAGTAGCCCTTATGGCAGAAACTTTTGGTACATCAAAACAACATCTCTGTCCCTGACAGCTGATCAACAAATGGAAGGGTAAGTGGTATTCAACAGAGATACATATTGTTGAACGCTTCAACTATATGCATTCATTTTATTAATTTAACCTTGATTTTATCTTTGAGTCATACTCAGAACAAGAACTCTGTTGCAGAGGAACTCTGAGTTTTCAGAATTACCTGCATCAAGAAATCAGATATCCGCGAGCAACAAAACAAAAATTGCAAGCAAAAAGAAATGCTAAGTAATCACAAAGACTGTCATATGTAGTACTACTACTTCTCACTGCTAGGTTTTTTCCAAAGTTTAGCATACAGTAATGGTAATCTGTGCCCTTGTGTTGAAATGCAGCACCCAGTCACATGCAACCATGTTATATTTTAATAGATAGCTACCTGCAAGTGATAGGCGAAAGAGGTCCTTCTCAGATGACAAAACTTTAATTGAAAGTTAACTTCTTGTTTGAAGTTTGTCTTGAAATGATGTTAACAAATTAGCTACCATATCTTCCTTGATAACTGCCTCCACTGTCACACAGTGGCAGTCACTCATCTCCAAACAGCAGCAAGCTCAAAAGGTGCTGGCAAACTAGGCAACTGCTCCTGTTTCGCTCCGAGTTAGTAATGTTTCTGAGCCTCTCTGAAGATTTTGACACTTCACTTCTTCTCCTAAACAGTCGCCCCAACCATTGCGAGTCAAGTAGTGATTGGTTGATTCTATTGTCATTCACAAATTCTTTTGTCAGAAAATAACCTGATAGGATATTTTTTTTCTCTTTGGTATTATTCCTTTTCCCAAATCAAAGTGATGATGTTGAATCAGAAAATCATAAGTATGGAAAATATGAAATAGAAAGTTGTATTAATAAAATAATCCTGATATTTGCCCACTGTAAAATCAAATAATGCTTTTACTAAATGTGATGATGAATGGATTATAATTTCATGTTATCAAAGTGAATGAAAGCCAGGCCTGAAGTGGGGTGGTGGGAAATGTTTCATCTAGGTCCAAGTTGTAAATAGATGTGCTGTCTGTCTATGACTGATATGGTGTTTCACTCTCTCTCTCTGCTTCCTCAGAATTGTCCAGTAACCCCTCCCTAGCCTCCATCCTGATCCCCGCCCATGCTCGCAATCAGCCCGGGTCCTCCACCCCTACCAATGCTTCCGCACCCTCAGGTTAGTACGCCCCCCCCTCCGCCGTCTCTCTCTCTCCATCCTTATCCTCTCCTGCTAATGCACAACTCCCGCCCATTTCTCTCTCACCCATTTTTCTCCTTCCTGTTCCAGACACCAACAGCGGTGACCGTGGCCAGATCACCAACGCTGCCTCTGCCTCTGCTTCCAACACCTCCACCTGAGACCTCCTCCACCCCTCCCGAAGTCACCCCATATTAACCACCGGACCCTCTGCCCCCAGCCCATGCCCCAGTTCCTGGAAAACAGTGGCATGGATGTACGACAACACACCGAAAACGCAAAGCCTGGCAAAGAGACACCCAGCAAAGACGAACACACAAAGAAAACCTAATCCGAACTTAGTGACTCCCCCAAACCACCTCCACCCCCGCCACCGTCATTTTATTGTTGTTTATTTATTTGTACAAAAAGGACAACCGTGATGTGTCCTTAGAGCTGCTCTTCATCTTCCTGTGATTTGCAGAGAAGGGGACCGAGTGCGGGTGTGTTTAGTGTAGAGATAATGTATAGATTTATAAATATACAAAATATTCTGACATGTTTGTTTCCATAGACAATCGCCATCCCTTTTTTGTCTTGCTAGCTCAAAGTCATCACTTTTTCTCTATAGAAGAGGCCCCTTACCTGCGTCCTGCAATAGCCTTACGTTCAGAGTGGTGCCACGTGGCCCGTTGACTCCATCTCACCCATTTATACATAGAGCCTGAGGAGCTCTCTGACGTTGTGACTTGTGATGTTTGACCTTCATGTGTGTGTTTGTGTTCAGATGCACAGTTGATACTTTGTAGAATAGTCAGCTTCTCTGTCTCTACCGCATCGGAAATCAAAGATCTGCTATGCAGCACCAATTTGTGCTTCTAACGTTCAGCTTGTGAGGCAACAGCTGTCACGCACCTAACCAAGCAAACATTGTTTTTAATGCCCTGAAAATGACCTGTTTTTCTCTTAAAGATAATTGGATTCATAAATATTGCTCCTAAATATATGTCAGTGCTACCTGGCATTTTTATTTGCGAGTACCCTTACAAAAGAAATCACCCAGATAATAATCATTGTAATGACTGTAATGATCTTCAGGAGATGAGCTTTAAAAGTAGCTAGGGATCATGTAGGGCCAGTCTAGGGTATATCACCATCTATTTATCTGGTGCTTCTTAACCCTGTAATTGGTAATTCTGCCAATTCTTATCATTAATACCTCAATTTTTCATTTTGCTTCGAAATGTCAATGTGATTCTTTGTTTTTCCACTCCGGAGTACGTGCTCATTGTAAAAAAAAAATATTATAATTAAAAAAAGAAAATCAGTGTAGAGCCCTGGGTATTTTAGTACCCACAAGACTTTGCCAGTACTGACCTAAGAGCAAGATTCTGTTGGACTTTCATGTGACTGCAATGAAGACCAGGATCTCATTTTACTTTTTTGCTGCTTGTCATAGACATTATGACTAGTAATACCAGGTTTTGTTACGGTTCTTGTTAGGGCTGGATGGGGTGGGATTTCTGGACCGGACTATGAAGGAATCTTGGATTAGGGAGTAAGCTGTTGATTGTGCTGCATTTTATCACCATCTGTCTTCATTATCATTCTGTCCAAAATAACAGCCCGTTCCCTAGACTTTAGTGCACTATTGTTTTGACCCAAGCCCCAAATGGCTCTGGTAAAAAAAAAATGTAGGGAAAAGGGTGCCATTTTCAATGTAGCCCATTAAAATATGAACCACTGTTGAAGTCCTCCATTATTCTGACCTTTCCCCGTTCTCCTGTTGCAACTTGCAAGTCCTCCGACCCTATCCCTCAGAGATTTGAAGACCTACACAACACGTATGTTGATGCTCTTCACCAAACTGGCATGTGTGTGTTTGTGTGTGTATGGTATGTAAATAGGCAGATCTGAGAACACTTATTGAGCAAAAACAAAACCCAAGACAAATATTTTTTCCCACCATTTTGTTTTTTTTCTTCCATTTGGCCATATAGTTCAATCTTGATTGTACAGTACATTAGGTGCCAGTCGTATCGTTGTGAGAATAACCAGTAATGTACTGTGTATTTATAGTTTGGAGTGCCTTTGCTTCCACTCGTTCTCTCCTCTCCCCAGGTCTGCTACCTCCTTCCTCCATGGTCCTAACTGGAGGCTCCGGTGTGAAATTGCCCTTACAAACAGATCTGGGTTCAGCTTGGTTTCCCAAATCGTAATCCATGAACAATTAGCGAGGAAAAATCTAAACTGACCCAAGACCGTCATCGAGGGCAACCTCACCCAACTCCTTCCTGGAGTGCTGTTGACTTCTATCTTTTTCTGGTCTGCCATGTACCACAATGCGTGGCACCCAAGACCCTCAGACACACCCATTGCCACCTAATCACTGTTTTTGTCTGTACGATTGGCTCTGTCTTTGATGTTGGGATCAACTTTGCTTGAGATGGGTTGGGGGAGTTGACTAATTGACTTTTTAAATTGTTGAGAGAAAGTGATTGTCTTTCAAGGAATGTTTGATAGGTTTTTTTAAATGTGTTTTTATTGTTTTATGAGAGCTGCACTTTCACACCTCTACATGGTGAGGGAGAAGATCTTGTTGTATCCAGTATTACTTTCTCAACTATGGCAATAAACACTTGGTTTGTTCATGCTATTCACCACACTTTCTCAACAGCACTCCGGGAGAGATGTCATTGTAGCATCCTTTCTGTTTCTGTTTTGTGTTAAAGCATATGTCTATGCTTGCTTGTAATATTTGCATCCGTAGATGTGTTGCTATCCAATCACCTAGCCTCTAAAACAATGTGACCACTTCTTGTGACTTAAAAGGATAGTATAAGATGTAGAAAACACAATGTTTAAAAAAATAAATTACAAAATAATGGACTGAGTTACATTCAGGATATGGCATACACTTGTGAATAGCTGTCTGAAATTAAGAATTTACAACTGAAAAAATACTATAACATTACTACTTGAATGCCTCTGTTTGTGACTGAAATTTTATTTTCCTTTTGAATATAAAACTTTTTTTTGTGAAGGTGTATGCTAAATGTCCCCTCTCCCTGTAAATATTTCTGTTTGTCTCTGTGTGACTTGGTTCAGAGAAATAGTTACCTGGTACTGTAATTTGCATTAAATAAACAGTAGGTTAGCCTGGAATTGAACTTGTCTATGTTTTTGTTCTTATATGCTACCTTGGTGAACAGTGAAACTGAGTTAACTGAACTTGCCCAAGAACGACAATGTTTGGGTTTTTGCTGCAAATTATAAAAATCTGTCCAAAGCTGAATGATGTAAATTAGCGTATAGGTTGTGGTTTACAGTTAGACTCACTTTCATATTCTCCGTTTTAGAAAAATACGTGACCTTGCATGTTCCAGATTAATCTAGCACATCAATCACTGGTCATTGTAATGCCTGCGTTGGCACTGAGATAACCCTCAAAGCCTAAACTGCAAGACCGAATCAAATTAAATATTTTGTCAAATAAATGGCAACAAATGTAGGGTTTTTAATCCAAACTTGATACTGTATATCTGGCACACCTACATCACTACGAACATTTTGTAAAAATGGTGGAGGGGTTGCATGCTTTTTGAAATGAAATGTGCTTTTCATTTAGTTTGTCATATGGTCCCTAGATTGGTGAGGTGTTGGAAGAATCCAACATCAGAAGCATATGTTTTTATTAACATTCAGGTAAAAATATGTATGTTGCCTATTTCAAACAAATATAACAGGAATTCTATCTGCAACATTTGAAAATTATTGGACTGCCCCCCCCCCCACCTCCAACTCCTACAATTTTTACAAATTACACCGCGACCGTTGTGATTATCCTTATTCCTAATAACGTGACAACGTATTCATTTTGCTAGCCAGCTCATTATTGAGACAGCTAATGATGACATTATTACAGAAATTCGTTTTGTACTTGGTTAGGTTATGAATTTAATTTAAAGGATAGGTAGCCTATAACAATTAGTGAGCGGCCTTTTCGGCACATTTAGCAAAATATTGCTTTAGCCTGTTTCTCTGACTGAGTGCACCAAATTGAAGTGCCTTTCTACTTTAGTCCTAAATGAACTGGTTTCAATTTTTTATTTAGGCATATCTGGTTATATGGAAAACACTGTTGGAATACTCCACATAGCTTAGAAATTCTTTTGAAAAGAGTTGGGGAGAAGAGAATCACTGGTTTGCTGTGACGGCTGGAGGATTCAGTGAAGGAAGCTATTCTGTTAGCTATAACAATGCTTGTAGCGTGAAATCAGATATACAGGGATTCTTAAGAGTTTTTTATAATCTTAATACACTTTACAAATTAGTAGAAAAACCTGAGCCCCCTGCTGGCCTCCGGGAGGGTTCACCCATCCCACCTACTGGGCCGACCCGGCTGCCGCCACTGATGACCAAGTTCAAGGACGTCAGGGGTCCTGAACCCAACCCGGCCATAAGGTTTGTCGGCTGGCTGGGCTGGGCTGCTCGGCTTCCTGGAGGTCAGGATGGAGGATTGGATATAAGAGGACAAAAGTCTTCAGCTTATCATCATCCCCTACCCACTAACGTCCAGACCAGTCAAAATTCACGCTGTGGTTGTGTTTGAAGGAGATAAAACCACATTGCATTAGCCATAAAAACTACTTTCAGAGAGTCACGGGATTAGAGCTCCGGCTGTATGACGTAAATGTGTTCCGGACCCCAAGAAAAGACAACACACTGGTTTTGAAATGCAAAATGTATATTCCTAAAATTGCAGGATGAAATTTGTTCCATATTCAGGGAACATGTTGTTGGAGAGCTTTTGTAGCATCTGACTTCGACATGGAAATTGGGGATTTAAGGCGGATTTACGCCTACGTGTGTTCATGAAGGTCCAGCAAACAGTTTTAATCCAGTATGAGCAGTTATCCGAAGCTGTCGTCTAAGGACCGAATTTAGATGCTACCCTTAAAGAAATCAGTCCAAATTACACAGCGGCTAGTGAAACATATTTGATATCTGCTCTGTAGAGAAGTACCTCTCTCTCCTTGAAAATGTTGCGGTAACCGGTAACACTGCTCCAGCTCTTTTCTTTACACCGTGGTGAAACAGTACGATATATGGTCATTTTTTCCTCTTGATTTAAGTCCAGAAAAAAGCCACGTTATTAATCATGTAAGTTGCCTGACAGAGAAAATTTACTTAAGCCAATGGAGCAACTTAATTCAGCTCAGTGAAAATGGTACTGTAATTAGGCAATAGGCCAATAGCCTACCAGTACTTTAAATTACGGCCAACAATAGCTACTGAAGCCGTGTAAGAGCCCACGATTGCACACATCTATATAAGATACCTATCAGACTCCCACGACCTCACCTCAGATCCAGCTTTCTGGACTAACCTTCCCCCTTCTCCATTCCTCACAATGGACTTCTCACCATTCCCAAATCTTTGTTCCATGGTGGACTGGGCATTCAAAGTTGTTGCCCCAAAGCCTTTCGCTTTACTTTCCCTCAGCAAGACTACTTTTTATTTTGTTTTCTTTTCAGCAAATGTTATGTACATCAAGAGGGTTCTGAATTTTTATCTTGTAAGGAACAGAATTATCCACGTGTGGCTGACTTCATAGCTCTAAATTGGAAATTGTTTGGGGAAATAGTGGTCTGCAGTCTTTGTAAATGAATAACATTAAGCCGCTTACTGAAATTTTACATATTGACATATTAGCCTTTATGCAACAATTATGAGTTTGACAAAACTGAATGTGATGTAGTAATAAGGAAACAAAATTCCTTAACATTTTAGTTGCAGATGCAGTTACGCAGAGTGACTTAGTGTTGAGTGCATACATTTTTAATACAGTGTTCTGTGCCTTTTTTCTTGATAAAGATACTTCAGTGAACAGAACAACAAAAGTGAGGAGACGCATTAAAACATAGGTATATTTATTTAACTGTATAATGCATACATATTATTTATGTTTAAATAATTAATCTGAATACAATCCGTGGTGCTGAGTTCCAATGGAATAATTTACATACAAATATGAAAATCTGATTTGAGTGACCCATGACCCTTGAAAGAAAAAACAAATCACTGGGCAGATTCCAAGGTCATTATTTTTTCCTGTGAGAGTGACTGATGCTACCGTCCCTTCCAGCCTTTTGCCGTTAAATAATATTACTTTAAAAAAAAGAACATAAATACAGAGTTGGACACAAAAGATGTGTACATGAGAAGCACAGATAACGACTAGTCTTCATGTTTCTTCTTTCATACATGTTTTTCTCCCCGCAACTAGTTAATAAGTTACAAGAACGCCAGACTACACCGTCGACATCCCAAAGACAGGTCGGTGTTGCTAACATGTCCCCTTTGTACATGGATTCTGAGTAGGAGCGGTTCTCTCATTAACACAGTCAGACGGAGAGGGAACGAGCCTTTTGCTTTTGGTCCTGGACGTGAACACTTGCTCGGTGGGATTCTGCTAGAAGCGGAGGGATATCGGACAGGATTATGGCTGGGTAGGTGCGCTATAAGGTGTGCTTAGGCCTCAGGCCCAAAGCCCTCATAGGCCTCCGGTAGATACCAACCACAGAGACGGACTCAGCTTACAGACTCGGACCAACAGCCGGAACACGCCCGGCAGGAAAACAGTACAAAAATAGAGGTCAACAAACAAACTTTGAATTTACACAAGCCTCGATGTTCCGTGTTATCAACAGGGGGGAAAAAAACTTGCTGGTCCTGACACTTGTCGGTGTAGCAACAGTGAATGTCTGTGAAACAAAAGAGCTTGGACACCGTGTTTCTTTCCCGAATGTAGGATGTACCGGCTCAGCATTTATGTGGCCAACTCCAGTCTTCATGGGGTCTAATTAGTGTTACACTTTCCTGCCAGCCTCAGCTAATACACCAGAGTCCAATAAAGAACTTGATCTTTAGTTTAGACTGCCATTAGTTTAAATTAGCCGTGTTTGCCAGGGATATGTGTTAAGGGTGACACTGCAGCGGCCCTGCGGGGACTGGAGTTGCCCATCTCTGAAGCAAACCACATGACGTCTGACCGCAAAACACATGATAGTTGTGAAGGCAACTGTAAAACACTTCGAACAGACGGCAACTTCCCCCCAAAAAGTCTCTGAAAATAAGCCATTTCATCTCACTTTGATTTCCTCCAGGTATCCCTGACACTTGAATGAGTCAATTTCAGTGAATAAAATTAAATAAGGCAAAATACATTATATCCTCCTTCAGAGCTGAAACCGTAGTTGCTAGATACTGGGGTTAAGTGCCTCGCACACATGGTCTGAGAAAAAAAAAGGTAATTGTTAAGTATCCCTGGAGACAAGTTTTTTGGTTCAGCCTTGACACAGTACAGTAATTCCTCTTGAATAATATGTACGTATTGAAGTGGCCAGATGATGGCGCCATGGCCGTAGCAAAGAAAAGAGGATTCAACAGTGTCTGATGGCAAGGAGCTGGAAGTGGATAAGGAGGAAATGTGAGGTGGATACGGTTACCAAGAAAAATCCACACACGCGCACACAACTGAACTCACTTTCCGCCATCTTTTATAAACCTGCCATGGCATGCGCAGACAGACACACACATGAATCAACACAACCACAACCATACATTCTTGTCCAAAACACCAGCTAGCAGATATGAGTTGTAGGGCCGGTTCAAATCAGTTTGGTTCTCTAAACAGTTGTAAGTGGTTGACTGTGTGTCTACAGACCAAGAACCGATGTAAGAGCTGGGTTTACAGCTTCACCCATCGCTCTGGTCTGACCGGGTTGAGGGTGGGGTGGGTGGGCTGGTGGGGGGTCAGATGAGAATCAGTAAAGACTGAAATAGATTGAGACAAAAGAAATACAGGAGATGGATTTCTCAGGCTCTCAAGCACGACTGCTTGTGCGTTCTCCAGGCAGGCGCGGGGGCCGCAGTTCGACCAACAATGAGTCCTGAGAGAAGATCCAGAGTCAGTTCCCTGCAGCCGGGCAACCATCCGTTCCCAGAACCACAGTTAGGACCTAAACCGCAGAGGTCAGGGTCCAGGTTCCATTCATGGTGCGGGCTCGGCAGCGGAGGGACAGAGGGGTTGGCCCACAGGGGTCATGTGACATTAACCTCCATTACGTGGTCGTCGGTGGCGGGCAACACCAGAACCTGCCGCCCCTGGGTCCAGTTGAACACCTGTCCCGGACTGAAGGGCTCCAGGCGGGGCATGGGCAGACCTCTCTGTTGCTCCCGCTGCTGCTCCCCGCTGCCCACCGAGTGAACACTGCCTCGGCTACGGATGCTGGCCGTGTCGCCTTGGTCATCCAGACCTTTGTCCAGAAGGGAAAGGTTGTCATTTTCTAAGCAACTATCTGTGGAAGACAATAGAGAGAAATCAATGGGAGTCTTAAAGAGGTGTAAGTATGTCAACCAGCTAACAACTAGAACTGCATGCAAAGGGTCGAGGAAGATTAAACAAAAGACTTACCATTTTTGTTAACCATTTATCAGCTTCCCCAGGGTCATATCGACTTGTATCAATTTTATTAATCTGTGTGCAGTTTGACAGATGTTGTCAAACTGCACACAGAACTATGGAAAGTGCTAGCTGTTCTTGTAGACTTTCTGTCTTTGTGCCTAGCTAATTTGCTGTCTACTGCCAACTTCCTTAATATTTGATGAAGATACAGTGCATTTGTAAAGTGTTCAGACCCCTTCATTTTTTCCAAATTTTGTTATGTTACAGCTGTGTTCTAAAATAGATTACATGGATTCTGAAGACTCAAAATTGAGGTCAGGTGCTTCCTCTTTCCATTACTCCTTGATATTTTTCTACAACTTGATTGAACCCCACCTGTGATAAATTCAATTGGTTGGACATAATTTGGAAAGGCCCGGACTGATGAAACCAAGATTCAACCTAAATTCAAAGCATCAGATCTGGAGGAAACCAGGCCACTCATCTCCTGGCCAATACAATTCTTACGGTGAAGTAGGGCTGCATGATTAATCAAATTATCATCAAAATTGCGATATTGACATGTGCAATATCCAAATCGTCAACTTACGTGATTTTCAACTCCAAAAAAAAGTGAATATGCCCTTCACACGAGGCAACAGGCATGCATCGTATGTCCGTAATAGTTTTTCTTGCGGGGGCGGTAGGTATTTTTGAAGATTAATTAAATACCTGGACTAATTTTGTTTAAACACTTGATGGTTTTTCTATGTTAGTTTGCAACAACACTGCAACTGCTAGCGAAGACGTCTGCTTCAAGCTAGCAGTGGCACCAAGATATTGTCCCACATACACAATAGCATGGTCATTAAAAGTTTCGCCTTCGGTGCTTACTGTGAGGTTCTGCCTTTTCCCCTGCCTTGGTTTCCAATAAATTCACATTCACTCTGTGACTGGGAACTGACACGTGTGGAGTGAATCTTTACACTTACAAACATACATAATATGGGAGAAAAAATACCTCAAGGGTTGAGAAATTTTGCCTAACAAGCTATGGCAACGGCACAAACATAGCAAACGCTGCAAATGCCATTGCATTAAATGAGCAGATAAAAGAATAGTTAGACACAGGCTGCACCTTCAAATTGGTAATAAGTGTAAAACTGAAAACACTGAACTTGATTTTTGTTCAGTTGAATAGCACATTATATACAGCTCTGGAAAAAATTAAGAGACCACTGGACCTTTTTCTTTCCTTTCCAAAAAAGTTGAAAAGTAAGGTTTTGAGTGAGGAACAGAAGCGTTCAATTTGCAGTGATCTCTTAATTTTAATTTTTTCCAGAGCTGTATGTTATGAGATCTCTATTTTTATGAGAGATTATCTACTCTGTTTACACCCATGTTTGAAAATCATAACCGTAGTTGCAATATTTGTCAAAGAAATTTGGATTCAATATTTTACCCAAATTGTGCAGCCCTACAGTGAAGCATTGTTGTGGCAGCACATTGCTGTGGGGATGTTTTTCAGTGGCAAGGACTGGGAGACTAGGCAGGATCAAGGAAAAGATGAACAGAGCAAAGTACAGACAGATATTTGATAAAACCTGCTCCAGATAGCTCAGACTAGGGTGAAGGTTCACCTTCCATCAGGAAAATTACCCTAAGCACACAGCCAAGACAACACAGGAGTGGCTTCTGGAAAGACTGTGAACCTGATTGAACATCTCTGGAGAGACCTGAAAATGAATGTGCAGTGACGTTCCCCATCCAACTTGACAGAGCTTGAGATGATCAACAGATAAGAATGTGAGAAAATCCCCAAGCCAAGTCTGGAGCATCATATCCAGACTGGAGGCTGTAATTGCTGAAAAAGGGCTGAGTAAAGGATTTGAATACTTAGGTAAATGTGAATTTTTCTGTTGTTATTTTAGGAAAAAAATAAATAATAATGTTCTAAAAACCTGTTTTTGCTTGGTCATTATGGGATATTTTGTGTTGACGGTAGAGGAAAAAAAATCTACTGAAAAAGTGACTACTTTCTAACTGCATTGTACATGATGGTATCCACAAGTTCCTTCCAAGGGGAAGGAACACGCACCCGGCCATCCACGTAAAGTAAAAGGAAACGTGATTCATCAGACCAGGCCACCTTCTTCCTTTGCTCCGTGGTCCAGTTCTGATGCTCACGTGCCCATTGTAGGTGCTTTCGGCAGTGGACAGGGGTCAGGATGGGCACCCTGACTGGTCTGCGGCTACGCAGCCCCATACGCAACAGTGTGTTCTGACACCTTTCTATCAGTACCAGCATTAACTTTTTCAGCAATTTGAGCTACAGTAGCTCGTCTGTTGGATCAGACCACACAAAGGCCAGCCTTTGCTCCCCACATGCATCAATGAGCCTTGGCCACCCATGACCCTGTCGCCAGTTCACCGCTTTTCCTTCCTTGGACCACTTTTGATAGATACTGACCACTGCAGACCGGGAACAGCCCACAAGGGCTGCAATTTTGGAGATGCTCTGACACAGTCGTCTAGCCATCACAATTTGGCCCTTGTCAAAGTCGCTCACATCCTTATGCTTGCCCATTTTTCCTGCTTCTAATACATTAACTTTGAGGCCAGAATGTGCACTTGCTGCCTAATATATTCCACCCACTGACAGGTGCCATGATAACGAGACTACCAGTTTTATTCACTTCACCTGTCAGTGGTCATAATGCTATGGCTGATCGGTGTATATTTGAATAATTTATTTTCCTCAGGCTCTTTTGGTTCTTGTCTCTTCAACTGTCTCTTTAAGTGTGAAGATATTAACGCACGCATAGATGACTAATCATTTTCATTACTTCTACTTTGAAGTATGGAAATATCATGTTTGAAAATCTGTTTTTTGACCGCACTTTTGACTGAATGGGAGCCAAGCCTACTGCCAGTTTGTGCAACGTACTGGGTCTGCGGGTTACATACCTGTGTCAGGCTGAATGACCTGGGCGGCACTGTGGGGCAGGTACTTGAACACTTTGATGTTAGGGAAGGGCAGGTGCCCGGCGAACAGGGGCATGACCTCCATCTGAACCCTGTGTGTGGCGCTGGGCGCCACAGGCATGGACACTACCCCTGAGCTCTTACCACACACCGCCCAGTTACTGCTGTTATCCACCACTGCAGACAACACACACCAAGGTTGAGGTCAATGACCAGTATGTACACACACACACACACACTTC
Source organism: Esox masquinongy (assembly GCA_016801175.1). Lineage (NCBI taxonomy): Eukaryota > Metazoa > Chordata > Actinopteri > Esociformes > Esocidae > Esox > Esox masquinongy. The sequence continues at coordinate 30,720 of JACXGI010000995.1, read as the reverse complement.
AAATGTTACTATGACTGTGAGAACCCGAAACATTATTACAATTATAAATCCTATTTTAACCCATTTTTACATATTTTCTTGGCATTTTCTGCTGGACAGGAAAGTGGTAGAAAAGTTTTTGCTGAAAGAGCAGTAGGTCGGATTTAAACAAGCCACAGTAGATGTGCACCGGAGTCAGACGCTAGACCACTGGATCACCACAGGGCAAATACCTTTAATAACTTTTTTTAACAGTAAACGTAATGTAACCCTTAACCCAACATTATAATGTTCACCCTAAACCTAACCCCTATGCCCTTATTTGGCCAAATGTCCAGACAAGGTTTTTGTCCCCTTGTTTCCCTGTCCTTGCAGGGATTTTAAGTCCATACAAAAACTCTAAAAACCTGTACACATACACACCCATTTCCATGTCCTACCTTCATACATGAGCTTGGTGGTCTTCAGTCCTTCTATTTCTGTAGACTCTTCCTCTTCCCCTTCGGTCTCGCTGGGCTCTGCCTGCCGTGTGATGGACACTTCCAGGCCACAGAGGGTGCCGGTGCGACAATGCTGGTCGCCGGACGCCGGGCAGATCTCGGCCTTCACACTGTAAAGCGTCTGGGAAGGGGGATGATCACAGTTAGTCCTGATGAAATATAGTATGTAGTTAAGACTCCACATCTCAGGATGCACTTCAGCAACAGGCAACCACAACCCAGTCACTGGGGCGCAAAGCCTTCTTTTGGTACACAGGTGCAGCCTATAAAGACGTGGCTGGAAATCTTTCAGCTAGCCATCTGTGGTTGGTTTTGTTTGCGTTAGTATTTCATTAAGGCAAGGTGATTTGTAATTTTTTCCATTTATCTTTCTTTGCCATTTGAAAGTTATAATCTGCTTGGACAGGCCCAACAAAACATAGACAGATCAGGTCCTGGACGAAGGTATGGACTCTCCTGGGTACAGACGTCCAACACCTGGTTGGTGGTTTCTCATATAGTGTACTCAGTAGGTTATTTCAGTACTGGATGTCCTGAACACTTCGATTCTATTCATTACCACCTTCTAATTAGAGACCAACATTCACCTGAAACACAGTGTCTACTTTTAGCTACCAAGTAGAAACATTTTAGAATGGATCACTTGCTTACGTCTCGTTGGATGTTTGGTCCTGTACATGTAAACATCAAATCAAATAGAGCTATGCCTACAGTAAGGCTCCTAAAAATTACAAAAGTAGCAAAATCAGTAGACAGAAAAACAACGAAACCATCAAAATCAGTGATTTCATGACATTAGCTGATCAACAACATTAAGCAATGGTTGTGTACGTTAAGGCAAGTGACGGAAAACATTTCAAAACAATTTGCAATGGGGAAAAAATGTGTTTATCGTTCTGAATCCCATCCTGTTTGCATTCTTCCGTGTGGCAGTTATTTGGTATACTTACAGACACCCGGTCCAGCTGGAACTCGTATCGGTAGGTTTTGAAGGCTGCGTGCGGGTCCGAGGCGGAGATGGGTACGAAGCTGGCGGAGAACTCACACTGCAGGCACGGTGGCAGGTCTTTGGCCCACCGCATCTCCCACAGGCAGAACAAAGACTGCTGGCTGCACACCAGCTGAGGAAGAGGACCGTAACCGGTAAGTGTGTGTGTGTGTGTGTGTGTGAGAGAGACGTAGAGAGTATGATCGTATGTGTGTGTTTGCTCAACTACTCACCTGTTGTCTTTTAGCGTTAAGTGAAAGCAGCTCCACAGGAGTTGTAGGCTGGCGCTCTACGAGAACCTGGTCGGCCAAGTGGAAGTTGCTGTCTGACACATTCTGGAGACACACCTGGATGTACTTCCTGTGCAGCCATCCAGGAATTCACATTTAGATTCTCAACAAATCCATTGACTCTCTCCTAGATTCCCTACCAAATGACTGAGCAGTGAGGGCAATGTTGTGTTTTTTTGCAGACGGCAGTATATGAAATAACCACAATATTTTAAATCGTGTACACAAATCTGCCCGCTATCCATTGCAGGTTTCAAATACTGCATTGCTTTCCTGACATTCTTCCCCAAGTTAATTCAGATCTGGTTAAAAGTGTTTCCTACCTTCTACCTGCAGAGAGTAGTGAGTGTTTGGCTTTGAAAGGGACGTAAAACGTCAGGGATATGAGCGTAGAGTATATGGACCAAGGACAGTCGATGGAGACCTGTGTAAAAAAAAAAGCAAGAGAGGGCTGTAAACAAACATCTGATAAGCATGGTCATGTTCAGTAGGCAAATACCGTAGCATATATATTTTTTTAACAATGTGGGAAAAGTAATACAAATTATGCTAACTGGACAAATCCAGGCAGTCCCTGCCTATTCCACAGTTTTTCCGTTTGTTGTCTAATTAACATTACCCTAATCAGCGAAGGCAGAGCAGGTATTAATGCTATGCTATAACACAGGCATTCAAATCTTACCCAACGAGGTCCGGAGTACGGCTGGTTTATTTTCTTATATATTTTTTTCAGGCAAGTTATGATTTATTGGACAGGATAGTGGTGAAAAACAGGGTCGATTACTTCTGCTGAAAGAACACTAGGTTGGACTCGAACCCGAGTCGTAGCAGTACATCTGCACCGAAGGCAGCAGTTTAGAATGCTGGACCACCTGCAACACTGACTGACAATCCACTTATCCAGAGCGACTTACAGTAATTATGTACATTTTAAAAGAGCTAGGTGAAACAACCACACAGTTTAGTAGTAAGTTTATTCTAATCACTGAATTCGTTATTTGTTAATAGTCACTGCTGAAAAGACCATAAAAACAATGAACATAAAAAAATTAACAAAAAACAACAGACAGGCAGTTGAACTATTTTAGTAGTCTATGAAAAGGTGAGTTTTCAGATTTTTTGAAAATAGGTAGAGACTGTTATCCTAGCTTCCAAGGGAAAGCTGGTTTCACCATTGACATACCAGGACAGAGAAGAGTTTTGACTGCTGGGTATCTTCCTCTCTCATCTTCCTCGAATAACTCAGCAGAACATGGTCTTTGTTTCGGAGAGTCTTAACTCTGCAGAACAACTCAGCAGAAATGTCTGTTTCTGCGACAGTTTTAACTGCAGAACAACTCAGCAGAACTGTCTTAGCTGTTTCAGTGACAGTCTAAGTTGCAGGAGACGTAACTGCCGCTAGACAAAATGCTGCTTCAAGCTGCCACTTGAGGAAAAGAAGATGCCCAAATACTCACACCAATTGAAAGCAGCCAAGGAAGGGCCAAACACCCCTACCAGCCTGGCAGTGAATTAACACAGCAAGCACGAACAAAAGAAAACAACTGCTACACAACTTCACAGATTAACTGGCCTATATTGAGCAAAAGCAAACCACTAGATTGCTTTTAACCGGCAAGACAAAGCCAAAAAAGCATTAAAAAGAAAAAGCCACTTCAAGCTCCAACGGAGCACACCAAGAACCGACTCGGTTCTAACTGATCATTAATCGTACCCACCTATGATCCCAGATCTAAATGAGTCCACGTTTAGAAAAGGGTTTATTTTATTTATTAATTTTATTAATAGACCAACTACACCCACTGATTTGGTGTTGTTTTACAGAATAATAATAAAAAAAAATGAACAGACCATGACATGTCTTGGAGGTGTGGTTTAATGTGGGTGTGTCTTGGAAAGTACACACCCACCTGTCAAATCCATGAAACCGAAAATCAACTTTTTCCGCCCCTATCGCTGCAAGGACAGCGAATCAGAAACTGCTACTAATACACATTTTGGAGGTCAAGTTTATTTTAATGAGAGTCAAGTGTAGGTTCTAGCAGCAGTTGCCCTGTAAGCAGTGGGACTAGCTTTGAGGGCCAGATTTAAAACTAGGGGGGTGGGGGCAAACGATCTTCTAACCTTCTGATCGATGTGGATCATGGCACTGTCGGCGTGGCTCCGGCTCTTGGAACGGTGGCGGACTTCGCCGTTGGTGAGACGTTCACTGTCGAGCTTGAGGGGCGCGGGGGGGATGTGGCAGAGCACCTCCAGCTGGAACTCCAGGGTGTGGTAGGGAGGAGTGGGGGGTAGTGAAATGCTGGTCACCTTCTCAGAAGACTGGATGGACAGAGCCCTCTCCCCCATGTGCTCTAGGGAGAAAACGAGAGGCAGAGAGAGAGAACAGCAAATAGTTAGCAACAGTAGATATAAAGGCAGGTAACATGCAACGCTAAATGTGTCGCCCCCTACAGGGCCTCAGAGGTCGCTGTTGTACATAGTAACCACCAGACTTCGGAAAGTTGATGTGAAACATTATTCGTACATGGCAACGTTTCTTTGGACAACAGCATCTGCTAAATGTAATACAGGATTATATTTGCTTTGTGGCTTGTAGACAAAAAATATCTGGGTTGCAGTCGATTCTGACATCCATTGACTTATTTTAAAGTGACAAAGTTCATTTTGTTAATTTTGGCGGAATCGTCCCTTTAACCTATCTATCTGACCCTGAGGGGATGGAAGCTGACCTCCGGTGCTGGACAGGATGGTGGCAGAGCAGCGGCTGGAATGGAGGATGGGCATGGAGTCTGTGTTGCTGAGCTGCAAAGCGTCGCCCTTCTTGACGCTGTAGTGGCCCGTGGCTATGGTGAACTTCACCCTCTGGGGGATGCCTGCTAACAGGTTGTCTGGAGGGGGAATGGAGATACCCACAATTACACAACACACACATTTGGAAAAACCCAAGGCTGACCCAGTCAAACCAGGGCCGCTGTGGGACAGAGTCAGACAGTTAGTTTTATCAACTATAGTTACAGCCGCGTTTCCACCGCAGAAACTTTACCAGGAACTAAGAACCTTTCGAGGAACTCACTGCATTTCCACCGCATGAACCAGGGTCTAAATTAAGTTCCGGGAACTTTATTTTACTCCCAAAAAAAGTCAGTGCTCGGGGGGGTAATACTTTCCCAAAGTACCGGAACTTTGGGGGGGGGGGCTTGCAGTGCTGAACATTTGGAGGTTGGAGCCAAGGCAAACGGCGAGGAGACGCAGCCCACGGGTTAATTGCATTGAGTAATCATACAAAGGTTTTCATTACAGTTTTATAATAAAATCAGGAGACATAATATATACATTATTTTGTGGTAACCATAAAAGTTGCTACCTTGGTCGGGAATTAATGTCCAAGCTATATATTAACATATATTCTGGGGCGCATGATCTGTTGCATGGTTATGTCAATCATCCAACTAATGTTGTTAGGATATTGTTTCAAGCGTGTTTTTGTTTTTAATAGTAAATCCTTAGGCTTTTTTCCTTAGGTTGAACATATGCATTCATTTAAACAATCAATTTTTTCCACCGTTCACTCAAAGACTACATTTGCAAACCAATAAATCACAAATTAACAGCAGCACAACTTGAATCTCCTCCATGGTTACTGTGATGTTGCAGTGTCGCATAAATAAAGATGCCTGTCCGTTGCTTTGTATGGTGCATACGTCAGAGTAAGCACACACGTCAGAGTAAGTACACACATCAGAGTAAGAACACACGTCAGAGTAAGAACACACGTCAGAGTAAGAACACACGTCAGAGTAAGAACACACGTCAGCGGACTAATTTGCCTAATCTTCGTAGGTCCTCAGACCGTGGTGGAAACGCACACAACGATGGGCTGAAGGAACCTTATGGTTCCTTGAAAACTAGTTCTTGGGACTATAAATTCCAGGTACTTATGGTGGAAATGCGGCTTACTATTTCAATCAATCATAGAATTTTCGCACTATCTATTTATTGTTCAAGCATTGTTTAAGCAGAAACCTGCCAGTAAAAAGTTTATCGTGCGGTTTGCCTCGTGCATCATGTGTATAAACAAACACAATAAAAACTATATAAAAAAAAACAAAAAAATAGTTTACGAATGCAAACTGACAGACCTGAGAGAGGCACAATTGTCAGCTGAGGCTCCTGGGAGTAGACCTCGTACTGCACCACGGGGTAGATGTGAGACTGGACAAACTGGACCCTCCCCATGCTGCCGCACAACTGACGCAACGTGTACGATCCAGGCTCTCCCGTCTACAGAGAAAGAGACAGAGAGTAGAGTGAGAAAGCAACCTCTAATCGACAGCATTCACCATTTTGTTTAGCTAAAGAGGAAAGAAGGGTTTGACCGACTGAAAAGCATCCATGGGTTGGACGCAGACAAAATCAAACACGTTTCGTACCGGAGCTGTGAACAGGATGCTGTTGTCGCCGGGCTGAAGGGTCACGTCGCGAGCCCTCAGCATCTGGGCCCCGTCGTCCACGGCGACCGCTGCTGGGAGCACCCCGGCGGTGGGCGTGTCCAGGGAGGCAGAGCTGTCGTGGCGTCGCAGCAGCAGGTGCACATTCTTGCACACCACCCCCGCGGAGTTGAGCGAGCTGTCGGACGGGCTACGGTCCTGCATCTCGTAGAGCTCCAGGGCCGGGGCGAGCGAGGAGCCGGCCCCGGACAGGGGGCTCCCCTGGGGGAACAGCACCACCCCGTCCCCCTGGCCTTGAGGCCCCTGGCCTGGCCTCCTCTGGGAGCTGCCCGCCCGGCCCCTTGCCCCGCCCTGCTCCAGGCTGAAGTGCAGGGTGGCGGCCAGCTGTCCCACGTGTACAGCCACCGGCATCAGGCAGCGGACGCGCAGCTCCAGCTGCAGAGCGGCACCCACGTGCACCACGGCACCAGGCGGGCTGAACTGAAGCTGGCGCAGCTGGGCGAACGCTGACATGCTCAGAGCCACAGTCTGGTCTGCGAAGAGGAAAGGGAGGAGAGGGGGTTAAAACAAAGGGCGTAGTCGACACAGGATGATGTAGCAACACTAGAGTCAAGAGTTACGTCGGTCTAGCCCGGTCGCCAGTCTGTTTTGACACCTTATTAGAGTTTCAGGCGCGTTTGGCTTAGCGACAAATATGAATTAGGCAAAGGCGCAAACAGATCCGGAACAAATGTTTCCATTGCATCTACTGGGGCTGTTGACATTTGTTTCCCCAAAAAGAGATCTCTATGATTTACACTGCCGTTCCTTCGGTTTTGCATAATTTGAAAAGACCCGATATGTTTGCTGGCTGGAGTGATAAGCAAAAACCAACCCGTTTTTTTTGTTATCACCTGCTGTTGCTGCGTTTTGGCTAACCACATTTTGACCAGTGTGGTGAATTTCAACAGATAGCTTTCTGTGTGTAAATATTAGATAGTGATCTTCTTTGGAAGGACAGTTCACCTACCATTGATAGCCTGAACTTACGTAAGGTTCGCTTTCCTGGCAGTATATGCTGACAAGCCTGTTTATTTAGCTTAGATTTATAAACGTGTAGGGCAGCTAAAGGCCAACAACAAGACGTTAGGCCTACTAGTTGTGTCGCCTGTGTTTAGACGACCAAAAGTTTAGATGACCAAAGAAAGGTTCCTTGAGGATTTGTGGGGTTTAATCTGAAAGCTTACATGCGTTAATGAGAACAACCTACAATGAACCAGTCATGCTCATTACCGGATGGTCCCGGGGGCTGGCTAGCGAAGGAAAGGATCTCCTGGCAGAAGTGCGTCCTCTCCTCCTGGTTCAGGTTGGCATCGCCCGCCAGCAGGGCACTGGTCTGCAGGTAGCTGGCAAAGTGAGTCAAGGAAAGCTAAACCGATAGATACAGCCACCTGGCCATTGCAACGGGAGAGTGGAAGAGCTTATCCATTTCACATTTCAGTAATGCTATCCGAAGCGACTCACAGTCAGTGCATTCAAATTCACAATGAGAGAATATCACATAACAAATGTACTAGAGAAGGAATTCTGTGAAGTTTGGATAGTGGTGAAACACTCGCGCTGATGAAAACCAGGATGGACCACCTGAACCTATCCAGTGACAAACGCTTGTTTATCCCGTTGCAAAACGTTTCGCTAAAGTGTGCAGTAATGAACAGGGCCGTGTTGTTAGGCGGCCGGTGGGAAGGGGCTGTGCGGAGGATACTCCTCCGTCTGCCGCAGGAGCTTTTGACACTCGGCCATCTGTTTCCTGGTGTGTGTCACCTGCAGGCTCCACCCCTCCGCTACGTACAACCTCAGAGACTCCTCCAGGAAGCCCTCGGCTCTCTCCGGGTCACCTTTCCTCCTGAACACAGTTGTTTTTCCAGGTTTAGCTTCATTTCAATTCAAACAACAACAAAACTCTTTCAGAAGGCAATACTATATTTCCAGACTCGGGCTAAGCATTTCTGTTAAGCAACCGTCGTCCTTAGAAGTCATCTACATCTTTGCCTCGCTGGATAAATGGGAGAGATAGGGAGAAACACAGAGAAAGAGAGAGAGCAAGAAAAAGACAGGAAACAGGAAGTGTAGCTAGAGGAATAAAGAAATGCTTACATGTAAAACTCGGCCAGACTCTTCCCAACAAGCCGGGCAGAGCGCATCCTGCCGATGGCTCTGTACATCTCCACAGCAGCATGAGATAGTTCCTAAAGAGGGAGGAGGGGAGGGAGAGAGCGGGGGAGGGGTGTAGTGAGAGGGAGGGAGAAGACAGAGGGTTATCAGAGGGACAGAGGGAGAGGGGATTCATTAGGGCACCATAACAGCAATTGAAATGTTTTCGCTAGGCTGGCTTTCTGACACAGTGCCTTCAAACCTGGCCAGGAGACCTAGACATGGTACAATCTAAAGCCCTCAGTCTAGGGAATGACTGACAGACAGACACAAGAATCAAGGCTGGAATCAAGGACAAGTTCAAGTGGAAGGACACATCCCTATCCAATAAATTGACAGGGCACTTACCAGATAGTGTTTTTCAAACGCCTCCACAGACGATAAGGCCTCCTTGAGTTTCTTGTAAGGGCTCTGCATGCTGTTAACTGAAAGAGAACCCAGCAGCGTCACTTGAAGTCAAAAGTCAGAGTCACTAAAGACCATGTGAGCTCGTTCCTTGAAGCTAAAAACATATAGGCCTTACAATGATATCTTTGTGTTGATGTTAATAGCCCCCCTGTTCAACAAGCAAGTTTAATCTGGACGGCAGGCCTGGGACAGGGTAATGTTGACAAGGCATATAACACAACCATCGACAATTACCTCCATTCAACAAAGAAACTTAAAGACATGCATGCGTACCTATTATGTACGTGGTGGCCCCGGAAAACAAACCCAACATCCTGACGTTGCAAGCAGCATGCTCTAACAATTGATGTGTGATAAAGCACAAAGGTCGTCCTACAGTGACCGAACGGGTTGAGCCCGGGTCTCAACCATGCCCGCGTTGACCTCCTCACAAGTACAGTCATAGAGAGTGCGTAATACCTGTTTCTGGTCTCTCTGTCCCCAAGCCAGCCAACAGGTCCACAGTGCGGTTCAAGTCCTCTGACGTGGGCCCGTTCTCTGCCACCAGGCCACAGAGGTAACCCAGAGACTTGAGCTGGGAACAACAACAAGGCATGAATCACATCGCAGAACCGACACCACGGTAACAAACTGGAAATGGACCGCTTGGCTACGGACGATCGACAGAGTGATGTCGTCAAGAGTTTCTTGACCGGGAAAAATGTCCTTGGGTCGGATTCCCTGAACCCGGATTATATTCACTCGGTTTTGGACTAAGTTGCATAAGCAATTATTCTCCAATGTTCTTAGGAAACTGGCCTCTTAAGACTTGGGAATGGTAGGGGTCCCCACGGTGTGCGAGCCGCGATGCGTGACAGGAACGGGGAGTCTTAGCTAGGTAGCGTACCTTCTCGGTGGCGTAGGTCCACAGGCCGACGGTGTGGGAGCAGTTGGCCTCTAGCTGGGAACGATCGCAGCAGCCCTCGATCCGGTGCAGGACCTCCAAACAGCTGAGGAACACCCAGCAGTCCAACGCCCCCGGCACCACGGACACCTACGCACACGTGGGGCGGAAGGCGTTTCGCAGTTCAGTGGTTCCGCTCGGCCCGACCACGGGGTTGGAGAAATCTCAAAATAGCTCCTTACCTCCAGCAGGCGCAGCTCCTGGACGCAGTTGTGCAGAAGTTCCAGTGCTCTCAGGGTGACCTCCCAGGGCCTCTGGAGGAATATAAGCAACGTGCACTGGCGAGAGAACAGGTAGCTGCGGAGGTCCAGCAGGCTGGCCTCGCCGCGCTGGATCAGCTCGCGCTTCTCCATGTCGATGGGCCGCCGCAAGAGCAGCCCGTTCCAGCTGCGGACTGGGGCGCAGAACGAGCCCAGCCAGTTGGCTCCGTCTGAAAGGCCCAAAAAATTAGACTGACGCAACGCGCAACGCACACCAGCAAAGACGCGACAAAGAGAGACGCGACGGACAAAGAGAGACGCGACAGACAGACAAATCGAAAAGTTGCAGAAAGACACAACAGACATATAAAACAATGTTCTTTACCCTGTGTCATTATAAAGCCAACTGGGTTGGTTCTGTTCTAAGCCCACTGATGTGCGCAGTGCACCATCATTTACTACCACTTTTACCTATTCAACTGTGGATAAACGTCAGATTTTAATGTCAATTTTGTGAGCATTTGTTGGCCAAACTCCCACTGCACACAAACCTCTGGGCCCTGCTGCAAATAGACAGAGAAGGAGCATGTGGTTTAGACGATGGTCTATGTAATTCTATTGAAAGACAGAAGTTGCCCAAACAATCGGCCAGTCATCTAAACAGGGTAATTCTTAGAACAGGCATGGACGCAAAAGACACACATAGACAGGGACAACTGACATGGAAGAGACAGTACAGACACAAAGACTGGGGTTCCCAAACGTGTTTGGCTGGGGACCGCTTTTGTGATTGCAAATTCATCCCACAGCCCGAGTGCAATAAAAATAGTTCTATAATGACCACAGAAGAGCATGGCTGAACGAAACATCTTAGGCCCGGGGAAGAAACATATTCAATGGAAGCCTCTTGAAAATTGTGAAAAAAAAACTGCAATTCAAAGCAAATTTCCTGTAGCATTACATTTTGCCATAAAGCTGACCGAAAATAAAGTTTAATGGTTAAATTCTACTGAAGCCATGTTTTACATGGTGCAGTGGACACAAACTGTAAAGCTGCAGCATGAGTTCAAACCATGGCCCACTGCTCTTTCAGAAAAGACTCCTCCATCCTTCCCCACATTTCTGTCCAGTGAAGTATACTGGACAAAAGCATATATGTAACATGCAAAAAGTTGGTCCCACGTTAAACGAGCTGTAATGAAAGACCCCAAAAACATCCATATGCACAAAAAGCATATTTCTCTCAAATCCCACAGGAACATTTGTGTACAACACTGTTAGTGAGCATTGACCGATTTCCATATATGAAGTATAACTTGGTATAATCGTTGAAATTGTTGTGTTTATATTTCTGTGCAGTGCATAGAAAAGCCAGAAACAGTATATATCTTTAAATGGGGTAGTAGAACTAACATTGACAACGGAATCCTGTCAGTACCTCCGCAGAGCCCAGTTTGAGAACCTCGTCAATAAGAAACCGTACTAACTATGAGTCCACAGCCAATAAGCCCACAGTAAAGTCTGAGGTAGGAAAATATGCCACGGTACCTCCTGCTCCGAAGTTGAGGACATATTGAGTGAAGAGAGCGTCCAGCTCGTCGTACTGGACCAGGGCGTCCTCAAACTGCTGCAGCATCTCAAATACAAAGGCCAGCTCCTCCTGCAAAATACACACACATTCAGGATGGACACAAACCCAAGGGACGGGCGCGGACAAATACTGTGCCGGGAGGGACCCACCTGAACCATGAAGTAGTCACAGAAGCTCCAGCCGGGCTCGGTGCGCTTCTCGCGGAGCGTGCGCATGTCGTCCTCGAAGCGGCCCAGGTTCTTCGTGAAGGACATCAACAGCAGGGTGCGGAGCTTAGTCAGGAAGGAGCTCCACGACTCCTGGGACCGCGACGACTCCTTCAGTGGGTCCGACAGTACCACACACCTGCATGGCAGAGAAGGGAGAATAGCGGGAAAGAATACTGAGGGAGTTGACGGAAGGGGGGATTGGGGGTGTAAACAGGTGGTGTAAGAGGGGAAAAAACATGCAGCAAAATGCATAAGAGCGTCGCTATCGCCGACCTGTCGCTCTGCTTGTTGCAGAAGTCATTGCGGATCTTGTCTACGATGGAGGTGCGTGGCAGGATGTTGGTCTTGTTCTTCTTCTTGGCATCGCTCTCCACCGCCACGATGAGCCAGTCCACAGAGCTGTGCAGCCGCAGGATGTTCTGCCATCGCTGCATGTCCTCTTTTACCGATGCCTTGTACACCTCCGTGTCCTGAGAGACACACACACACACACACACACACACACACACACACACACACACAAAATGTAAAAGTAACACACAAACACCCAGTTGCAGTTATTGGTTTAGTATTAGTGATTCAGTGTTGAATGAATGATACAGTATCACACCAAAAATGACACCCCTTTGTTGGGTAGGCTTCGACTAAACCAAATAATAACTCAGGTTGGCTACTCACACAACAGTCCGTCCAATATATATGCAGAAAGGGGAAGGTGAGCAAGGCTTTGTTTCCATCCTTAGGAAGCAGCTCCTCTTTGAACTGAACAAAATTGGCCTCGAGGTGAATCATCTTTGGTGCACGCCCATAGGACCTTTAGAGGAGGGATTGGTATGGAAAATGAGGGAACTTAAAGCAGTCAGCCTCGCTTTACCAGAAACTCACACATACATATCTGATAGTGTCAACATCTAGGTATCCCAACAGCTTACCTCCTCCACTCCATTGGCTCCTTTGGTAGTTGCTGTGCCAGAGAGGTGTAAAGGGAAGTGAACAGGCTCTGGTCGCCAGCACCTGTTTGTTAGAAAGCAGAGGACAAGTAGTAAGAAAGCGAAAGAAGAGAAGTAATTAAATGTGTGTGCTTCCAGTTGGCATCTCATTCTGTCATAAAGGTTGCATGAGATCTGTGAAACATTTGTCTCATCTAATTTTGTCTGACTAGTCACCTTAGTATATCACCCCAAACACTAGCAGAACAAAAACAGTCTGCTTAAGCAACAGCGTGAACAGAACAGATTTTTAAAATGAGATTCGACATAACTACACTAGTTACCTAGCTAGCAATAGAAGAGGTTTCTTTAAAACATGTCCCGTGTCTAGAACTTGTCACTGATACAATGACTGTCCTCTGCTCAAACTTGTACAGTGCACATTGCGCTGCGTGCCACTGTAAGTGTTTTATACGATCTATGCCTTATTTGTTTGACTAGGTTGGTAAAACGAGACGGCCCGAGATGGCAGCTTAAAAGATATTAGCAAAAAAATGCCGATATGCCGGTAGGCTATTTAGTTGGCTAACAGGGTAGCTACTGTACTAACTATAGCCTTAAAGCTTATAGCCGAAATTACATATTACACCAAGCACTGTAGCCATCACTACAGTACTAAGACACCTATGTCCTACAGAATTAACAATGTAGGACGTCTGCACTTCTGAAAGAATCCATAAAAACTGAATACACCATTGCCGGTTAGAGAAAATCGCTGCAGCGGCCACTGCAATGCATTGGTTGAGGTGTCACTCATATACACACAGCACAACAACCTAACTAGCTAGCCAAGCAAGCTTGATTGCTAACACTACTAGCTAGCAAACGTTAGCTAGACAACTCAAAGGTTAACTTACATGTCACTATCGGCTTGTTTTCCATAGTGTAGATTATTGGCTTTTCTTCATGGGCCTCCATGGATTCCGAGAGTCAACATTAGTCCTCCATTTAAACGTGAACAATATCACTGGTGTTGTTACACTGTAAATGTCTGCTTGCATCGAATTAGGGCCCTGTTTCCTATTCATTTCCTGTATTTCCTTGACACGATGACGACTACCGGTGTGTAGATGCCACTTTCACGGTCGCCACTACGTTCTGTATTACAGCTAACTGATTCCACAGCCACAAAGTCCGATTCCACACTCCACAGTCAGAATCCATAGCCACTAAGATGGGAAACAAAGATTTTTGGTATTAATTTCAGTTTAGGATGTTAGTTAGCATGTAGCAGTGTGGTTCAGGTTAGAGTTTCATTTGAAATGGTAAGAATAAGAAAATAGATGTATATTTATTTATAATTTATTTTACTACGTTTATATCCCCCTCCAGATTTTGTAATGTCCACTATTGCCTTGCCCCCTCACAAAAAAATCCACAGCAAGTGCGGGGAAGTTCAGCAAGCCAGTACTTCATAGCTGGAGTGTGTCTCAAAATAGGTGTTGGGAGAAGTGGGAGGATCTTGAACAGTCTGTGTTTGCATTGCTGCTTTCTGACTTCTAGTATTTAAACTAAGCTGGTTAGGCAGGTTAGGATAATGAATGAGGAAGGTTTTGAAAATTAAAGTGTCAGGTTAGGAGAATTAACGTGTCCGGTTAGAAGAACCTTACCCTACCCCTTAACAAACTGTAACCTTACCACTTACAGTAACAATTCCTAACAATAACAAAAAATGTAATCTGAAATTGAGTGACTACAGAGTTGGGATGTAAGGCCTACCCTCTCAACCAGCTACTCTATTTTCTGCCTGCACTATCTCCATGACCATTAAGTGAAACTATCAACTCCTACCAGCAATACTGTTAACTTTTTGTCTAGACACTGACCAAAGTTGGTTTGAGCTTGTAAAAGACTTTCAGCTGGCACTTACATGACTATATGTCAACCAGAAAAACTTTACAAACACCATGTGATTTAAGGTTTTGAAGTTTGGACTACTGTCGCCGACTATTGCTTGTCTGTCACCAAATGCACTATCCAGTCTTTGTCTGCTTAGTTTGATTAATTAACTATTTATCAACCAATCATTTGGGTGTGTTTGGTTGACTCATGCCAATGTGACCAAAGATGTTACTGAAACAGGAAACAACTTTGCAATGATTCATGTATGTAGAGCACAAATGAATGTGATATTTGCACACATTATAATGACAGTTTCACATGTAACATAGGCATAAGAGACATTTTCACATAATAAAGAAAAAGTTGTATAAACAATGACAACACTAACATGTTGATCTGAATATTGCTGTGACAAAACAACAACAATGCCGACTTTCGGCTGTTGCAAAAGCCCTTGGCCTGAGTTTAGTTCCGTTACAAAAACTTCTGTCTAAAGTCAAATACTTTTGGCTTGCCATTCAACTGTGTCCATAGTATCTTATATATATAATCTTAAATTTAAGATTTAAGATTAGCCATCACTTTAAAATGTGTTCTATGGGGCGCCAGATTTACGCAGTGGTATCAGTCACTGCTTCGCAGGACAGCTGCTTTATTGTGGCCAGAATTCAGGATTCTGGTCATGGCGTATCAACAGAGCCTGGGCGTCCCGCATAAATCTGTTGAAATTGTCTCGGTCGGCACCACGACGACTCCTTGTGGTAGGTTGGGCACCTTCAATCTCAATTCCGGTTGTTTGCAAGGTATTGCTGGCCTTCCTAATCTATGTGGTGAATCATTAATTAAAAATACAAATTAACACTTACTAGCCAAATAAATGGCTTTAGTTCGACTTTCAGGTGTCTAAGACTTTTGTAGAGTACTATTTTGTAACCTTTAATTTTTCCCATACATGCCTAAAAAATATCCATTCATTTTTGCAAGAATGATTCGCCATAGCGATGTGTGAGCCTGTTCTACCTATACAAGCGGTTAACCAGCTTTTCTTACGAATTGTCAGTGGGATAAATTACCATTTATTTCACCGAAGCATCGAGTGGGCGGAGCGTGTGCAGTGAGCCCTACATTCACAATTCTTTTTTGCTACCCTGTTGTGTGTGCACCTATGAACTACTAGCTCCGTAAACCAAATCTCTGAGAAATGTAAAATGGCTCAAGCAACCGAAACAAAAGTGGTGGCCTTGTGCAAGAAAAAAAAGGTAGATTTGACACTTTAACAGTATGTAAAACATTAATACTATTAATAATTGTTTGCGCAACCAAGTAGCTTTGCGGCATATTGGCTAGCAAAGCCAACGAACTAGCTAGCAAAAACAAGACACAAATAAATGGCCTCACACGAGGTTTGTACCAACTTCTGGCTTTGTAACACCTTTCTCAGCAGATACAGTTGAAGAGTTACTTTCAGCTAGATTTGCCAAAGTAGTACCTAAAAATAGGCTACTTTTTGTCCGCTCACGGGCAAGCTTGTTTTTGTTCGAATTGCTTGCAAGTGCTTTCATTTTACTGAAATTGACATAGCAATTTCAATACTTGTCCACTAGATGTCAGAATTTTTAAACAAATACACATGTTCTTGCGGACATGGGTTTCTTGTCGGGATCTGCTGTATACAGTAATAAATGTACAAGATTACAGAGATTGCACAGTCCTACACATATCTTCCAAACACATTTTCAAACATGTCAAAAGCCATGCAAAAACCAAGTAAGCCCAAAGTTGTAACAAAATATTGTACTGCAAATGACTTTCAGTGGCTATTGAATTTGTTCCAGAATGACAGCTTCGTCAAAGTCCGGAAAAGGGACTTGGAGAGATTGTCCACAGAGGTCATGCAGCTCCGTGACTTCTTACCCAAAGTAATGAACAGAGATCTAATTGAAATGCTGCAGAAAGCCCGTTCTGCTGAGAAAAGTAAGGAGCTTTTCATATAGGCAATCATTGGGGTGCAATTAATCACAAGCCAAATGCTTGGATACAACTCTTTACCAGTTGTTGTCATACAGGAAGGCAGATGATGAATTACTTGAATATTAGCGTTATGCAATAGCCTAAACAGTGAAATCCTGTGTGTTTGCGTGTCCCGTGTGTGTTTAGTGAAGGAACGCATTGGTCAAGAGCAGGAACAGCTGAAAATGGAGTGCCTGCACCTCCGCTCTCGCCTGGACGCAGCACAGAGCGAGTGTCAGAAAGAGAGAGAGGTGACAGAAGACGAGGCATAAGAGAATGGGAGATTAGCTTATAGTGTGGTTAGGCTATAGACAGAGAAACCTCTTTCATTTAAACATTGTGTGTCAGAGCATATCTAGTCATGCCTTAATAAACCCCACCCAAGTAAGATGGCAGCTGGTACATGCGTGTGTGTTTACATGTCACTTTCAAAGTCAGCCCCACTCATGGTGTCCTCAGGAGAAGCTGCTTCTGAGAGAGCAGCTCTGGGAGAGTCGGGAGCGCCTGCAGCAGCAGGCTGAGTTCTGCACTGAGCTCGGGGCGACCTCCTGCACCCTGCTGTGGAGCGCCTCCAGCAAAGAGGAGGCCGTCAAAGACATCCTGGCCGAAGTGAGTGTCGGCAACCTTTCTGTGTACCAATCACACTCCCAAGAGTCCTGACCCAAATTAACCTTCAGGCCTGGACCACTGGCGTAGCGATCGGGGGGGCAGGGGGTGTGGCTGCACCAGGGCCTGCGGTGGGTGGGGGGCCCGCGGTGGGTGGGGGGCCTGCGGTGGGTGGGAGCCTGTGCTTGGTGCCTGTAATATATATTTTTTGTATTTTTATTTGATATAGTGTTTTTCTATGTGGTTTTCACGGTCTGGCGTCGGCTGCGAGGTTAATCTACGCCAGGATCGGCTTTATGTGCGTATATACCGCTTCGTAATTTTTCATCTTGGGGGGGGGACTCCTGTAAGGACAGATTGCACCCCGGTTTGTTGTCACCACGCTACGCCAGTGGCCTCGACCCAACGATATCTAAAAGGATTGGCTAGGATGGCCCTTTGATAGGCCTGGTAGAATTATTTATTAATTATCACTTTGAAATGTTTCACTCAGACCTACAGAATTGAATCAGCTTCAACCCCTTCTTGCCCACTGCTGACTTTGCCTCATTAATCCGGTTGTAGAGTAACCTTCAGTCCTTCCTGAGCATGGCAGGCCAGATACTGGAGAGCTATGTCAAGTCTTTAGACGGGGAGGCCAAGGCCGAGCAGCAAGACTCCAACTCCCATGAGCAGCAGTTTGTCCTGGCACTGGCCGGAGTTGTGACCAGTAAGTGGGAACCATCATGGCATGCTCTTATAAATGTATTTCATAACCATTTAATAACCACCATTTATAATTATGTAATAAAAAAAATGCCACCCTAAATCATACTGTGTTTGTAGAGAATGTGATAATCTTACTTAGGTTTACTCAGCTTTGGGACCTTTAGATGTCCAATCGGTTACCTCTGTTCTGTGCGATTGTCCACTCAGACGTGGCCGCTGTGACGTGTGGGCGGGATTACATGTCCGGCTCCGCCCATGTCCTCCTTGACACCCTGATTCAGCTGCTGGAGATCCTGAAGCCCGGGGTCTGCCCCAAACTCAAAGTGTAAGGCTTTTTAATGACACATATACACTCACACACTTTGTTCTAAGCAGCTGTGTCAGTAGATCCAAAATTCACACTCTGATACGTGTGATACTGCGGTAACACTCCTGGCTCTAAACACATAATCGGCTCCCCGTTTGAGACCCAGGGTTCAATACCCATCTGTGCCCTTCACCTCTGTCTCCTCTTCTGTCTCCCTATGATTTCAATTGTCAATAAAAGCCTTGGAAAAACAGTAACAATATGCAAGGAGAGTGTGTGTCTACTCTTAAAAAATAAATAGTTGTGTTTCTCAGCAGGGGAATGGCTGGTTATTGTAGTTTCTTAGCAGGGGAATCGATGGTCATTGTAGTTCTTCTGTGTTACAGCTTGATGCTGATGGCTCTGTATAATGTTAGTATCAATGTAAAGGGACTGAAGTATATCAGCGAGTTTCCAGGACTACCTTCACTTATCTGGACCCTTTTGGCAGGTAAGAAGTTGGGGCACTTGGGGACTTGTGTGTTTTCTATTGTGGTGGTCTCTATGTTGGTAGGTTGTGTTTTGTTTGAATTGTGTGTTTAACATTTTATATATCTGTATAAATGTTTTGTGGGTGCATTCATACATTTTCATTGATTCGGATCTCTTATGTCCCACAATGGGTCTAATCTTCCAGGAGTCAAGTGATTTTCGTGTCAACAAGAGCTTGAGTTCAGTGGTCAAAGGGTTGGCACCCGGATGTTTAAATTAGATCAGTACAGCAAGGCTCACGTGTTGTGGTCAGTCAGGAGGATTAAGAACAGCTCTTTCCCTCTGTCTCTCTCTTTCCCTCTCTCCCCTTCCTCCCTCTCTGCTTCGGTTATTTTCCTCTGTCCCCTTTCTCCCTCTGCCCACTCCTGTCATCTCATCACCCTCTCCCCTCCTCTGGAGACGGGGACAATGAGGTGTGCCTCCATGCCCTGCGGCTGCTCCAGTCACTGCTCCTGGATGAGGGAGCGGTGGCCCTGGTACCGCTGCTTGATGACACCCTCCTCCCCTTGGAGCGCATCCGCATGCTGGCCACCTCCAGCCGCCACCCCGCCCTGAGGCAGACTGCCCAGGAAACACTGGAGGACCTGGCCTCCCTCCGTGCCTCCTGTCTGGGCCCCATCGGCACCACCTTGTCCTTTGACCAAGTAAAAAATACACTCAGCCCAAAGTCAAACACACAGCGCTAGCTGCTGCCCTTCACACTGTCTTGGTAATGATGCTCTCCCAATGTAGAGTAAATGCTTCTCTGAGGAGAGCTCTTATTATTTATATTTTTTGGGGGGCATTTTGAACTCTGAAAGCTTGTCCAAAATTCTTTCCCAGTTGAAGAGATTATGTATAACTGTCATGGGAGCTAGTCACGGGTACTGCGCTGAAATGCCAACAGCATAAATTGTGTCCCTTTCTCACTTGTCCCCCGGGGCTTAGGAGGTAGTCAAGTTGGTTCCTATCCCACCACATCAGATTTTCTTGTCCAATATAACACCATGACAGTACATAAGGTCATAACCCATACATAGTGCATCCATAAGCACTACAAAATGCATATGTCAATATAACTGCTTATGTAGTCCAAGCATTACCTTCATCTGCCATATGTTCTAGACAAGTAGTCTGTTTACCATATTTCGCAATTGTTGGCTAGTTATTTGGATCTGTTTCTACCAGTTTAAAGACCTAAATAGAAAATAGTTTGCCTGGCTATTTTGAGTGTCATGTTATATCAGTTTTCCAGTAAATGTTCATCTAAAACATTTCCAAATAAACATCATTTTACTATAAATTCTGTATGCAGCCTATTTTTGCAATGTGAGTGTGCATGTGAGCATGCCTGTTCTCAAATTTTTTTTCTGTTATCCTGGACCACCTAACACCCTTCGCACCACCTCCTAGATAAACAGAGATTATGACGTAGCGATTGGCCTAGTCATTAAGAGACTCCTAAAGTGGATAAGCCTTTCAGTGTCTGAGGGGATGACACTGAGTAAGCTGATTTGGCACGTGTCATCCAGGTTATAGGTTATTGAGTAAAGCTCTGATGTAGGATATGTAAACATTGAAACCTTTATTCCAGGTCTGGCCATTTTAAAGTTAAAAAACATTTCCATATTTTGAACGACCTCGATTCCCGACTAGTTCATATCCCCGACCAACTGCACTGTGCACTCAAGATGAGACGGCGAAATGACTGGGTTGAACTAGGTCTGCTTAGGATCTCTCCTAATAATAGTATTTTGCAAATCCTCTCACAAACCAACAGAAACTAACATGCACTCAGAAGAGAGCTGTGTTGGCAATACCTTGCTAACTTGTAGAAAATGTGTTAGAGCATGTGAAGCTATTACGAAGCTACGTCGTTTTGTAGGCAATTTGTTCATGCCGGTCTGATTTTATGTTATAGCTAAAACTTGAGGACATTTTGGTCAGGTTTCTTAGATTTTTTTTGGGACGTGAAAATACATAGTTTAAATGGCCTCCAAAGGATATGCTGACACCGCCCCAGGACTGTTACCCCCGGCCCCGGCTTATTCCAAAGAGGTGCCACCAGGCCACAATGCAGTCTACACTGCACCCGTCGTGGTCCCACCTCCACCAAGCTACGTGACACCTTCAGCCCCTCCAATTCATATGATGATGCCTGCTCTACAAGGAACCCACAATACTGTCTACCCAGCGCCTATGAACCCTGGATTCCCACCGTCCGACTACGTGATCCCTACTGCCCCACCAATGATGCCTGCCCCTCTCAGTCACCATAACGCCGTCTACCCTGCGCCCCCAAACCCTGGAGTTCCGCCGGTACCCCCAGGCTACATGCCCCCACCTGTTCCTGCCCTGATGCCCGCGCCGACGCTTCACCTCCGACCCGCCGGCTGCCCCCCGGGATTGGAGTATCTCCTTCAGATCGACCAGCTTCTCGTCCATCAGACTTTCCATCTGGCGGAACTGTTGGGCTGGGAGGTTCGAAATTCTTACAGCGTGAAGAACAGCGTCGGGCAACAAGTGTTTCTCGCCGAAGAGGAGAACAACTGCTGCACCCTTCAGTGCTTTGGCCCCAGCCGACCTTTCACCTTTCACATCCGGGACAACCTGGGGCAGGAGGTGCTCACCCTGACACGCCCCCTTGCATGCAGCTACTGCTGCTTCCCCTGCTGCCTGCAAGACCTGGAGGTGCAGAGTCCCCCTGGTGTTCCAATAGGGTACGTGGTACAGGAGTGTCACCCGTTCCTGCCCAAACTTACTGTGCTGAACGAGAGGAGACAGCCCCAGCTCAGGATCAAGGGGCCTCTGTTTTTCTGCAGTTGCTGCCGAGACGTTGTCTTCGAGGTCAAGACTCTGGATGAGTCAATGGTGATAGGGCACATTAGTAAGCAGTGGTCCGGCTTCTTGCGAGAAGCCTACACGGATGCGGATAATTTTGGAATCTTGTTCCCAGTGGACCTGGATGTGAAAATGAAGGCCGTACTGCTGGGAGCCTGCTTCCTCATCGATTTCCTGTATTTTGAAGAGAGGAAAGGAGACAAACGTTGATGGACTTTTACTCTGTCAGCTTCGCTTAGTGGACTATGAAGAACTCTACCAATTCTTTTAGACTAGGATGACAGTAAACATGTGGTTGAGGGCACCTGAATGACACAATTGTCTAAGTCACTGCAATTGCATCCCTCGTTTGTATCCCGGTCATGGCATATCGACTGTGTCAGAGGGTCCAGCGAAAGATTGGTGCAAATTGGCTCAGCACCACTGCTTGGTATAAAGAAACCCGATAGACTTGCCATGTCACACTCTACACTGTCTTGGTGTCTTTCAGAGGACACATGTCCTGATCTTCAACTCTCAATAACCCTTTGACAGTTGGTGTTACGACATAGCCATAACCCTGTAACAAACACCCACCGATACTGTGCCATCTACCAAGGGACAGTGTTCTCCACAGTTTTATTCTCTAAAACAAAATGACAAGACTACACAAGGTCCCAAGGTTCAGTAAGGACAGAAGCAGACACAGCTTTATCCCAACAGACTACTATTACTGCATTGAATGGTGTGACATAGGACACACATCACATTACATGGCCGGACAGTAATCGGTGGATCACACGGTTCTATACATGAAAATTTGTGTGCTCACTATCCATTGTATTGTAATATATTTAAGGAAGGTGTGGCAATGTATGGCCAATATATTCTGGTTAAGGGCTGTTGTTGACCACAACAGCTAAGGACTTGTTACAATGCCGACTGCCTGTTATACCACAAACCCCATAATAGCCTTGCTATTATGAACAGGTAAGCAATGCGAACAGTAATAGCTGTGTTTTTTAGTCAATCTGCATTCAGTGTTTCAACCACTCGTTTAAAATGAATTTTATTTCATCAGTGTTTTGCAATTGTTTTTTGTTTTGCTGTCGACCACATAATGTATGTAAACATTTCCATGCAAAGGAAGGACAAAGTATAATGTGAATGCAAAATGATTCTCATAAAAACAAGTAGAATTTAAAAACAAATATTATGGTATTGAGAGTCTAGTTGAAACAATGTTGTCTTTGGCTCAGCATAATTATTGGTCACCGTGACCCACTTGATATGATACCCAATTACCCATCCGGACTGCACAAGGACTGGAGAGGCTCCAATCTAGACCGAGCGTTTGTGATCTAATTAAGTAGCGATACGTTCACAAAAATTACTGTTTAACGTTACTGTACAGAGAACGGCTGCCATAACACATTGTGCAAAGCTCATGGGGACATTTTATTTTTTGTCGCCGATTTCTGCTCCATGCCACAGAGACGCGCGCGGGACAGTTGCTCGGCAACTCCTGCAAAAGACAACCTTTTCTCACAGTCGACCTCGCTCACTGCCTGAAGCTCTGACGCAAGCGTGACGTTAATGAACTGTGTTTTAATTTTTTTCATGGCAAGGGAGCTTTCGAAACGAGTTTAGAGTTACAGAGGTTGCATACCAAGACTGATCCTGCGTTATCGAAATATGCTGATGAAACAAATCGTGCGCCTTTCTTAGAAAGTAGTGGTGCGCACATATCACTGGAGTATTCCAATAGAACAGGTGGATGCGTTGTAGTCTTCGTTAGATTGTCTGTGAAGGTAGGTTTTTTGTGTTGTTAATGAATAGCTAATAGGCCATATTACGTGTATTTAAATGACATGCGTACTTGTCTATAAAGTACTGTTAAAATGAATGATTGTTGTATCGCCTAAATAAGTCATATTTCAATAGTATTGCAATGTATTACCCAGGGCTAGACCTAGAGATTTACTGTAATGTTGCAATTGTAGTTATATTATTTAGCTTATACTTTATACGTTTGCAGGTGTGCACTATTAACGGAGACCTAATCTGGGAGGTGGACAATAGGCTTATTCAGTCCCTGGGTGCCTCTGGCGCCATGGTGGTTTCATCCGACGGCTCTCCACCAAGCCCCCCGTATCCTGGGGTGTCGGTTCAGGTCGGTTTCTATGAAATCATCAGGACGCTGGGAAAGGGAAATTTCGCCGTGGTGAAGCTGGCTCGTCACAAAGTCACAAAAACCCAGGTGCGTAATTACGCATTCGTGACGCGTTTGAAACATTCTCCTTACCGTCCAGCTTCAGTATTCAACTTCACCTCTATACTTATTTTTTCCCCATTGTTTTTGCTTTAATGGATAAAAAAAATAGATAAAAAAAGTAGTTGGATTCATACCCAGACTGCAGCAACACTGGAAGCAGCAGCTTAGACGGCTGGACAACCCTAGGCTTAATGTTATGCCAGCTGCTTAGCAAAGTGTATGGAATGGTACCCTATTCCCTGCATAGTGCACCACTTTTGACCAGGGTCCAGGGCTGTGGTTAAACGTGCTGCACTAAATAGAGGTTTGGGTGCCATTTTGCAGACAGATGTTAACAGTGAGCTTGCTGCACACACAGGTGGCCATTAAAATAATTGATAAGACCAGACTGGAGCCCTCTGAGCTGAAGAAGATCTACAGAGAAGTGCAGGTCATGAAGCTTCTCGACCATCCCCACATTATCAAGCTCTATCAGGTGAAGTATGAAGAACCACAATGTACTCTCTCATTTTCTGTTCACTGAAGATTTTGAAAGGCCAGGATATGTATCTTTTAATTAAGGTCACGTGTATTTCCCAGCCCTCAGTCCCCCTCACATCAATGGGCCACATGGGGATTTCAGGAAGGAAAATGATGACCCAATCTTCTCCTACTCCCAATATGGTCTCAAAGCAGAGATTTCTCAAAACAACCCAATGAATCAGAGTATCTTTTGTTTTCCCTAATTCCAACGACTGCCTCTTCTCTGTTATTTCATCATTACATGTGATCACAACCTTACACAGAATGATGACATGGAAGATTTACATTATGTTTAAAATTGTACAGTAGCTAGTGAACATTTACACAGCCATTGCACATTCCTCACAAGGATTTTTCTACCTTAAAATGAAATCAAAAACATTTTTGGGGGGTGAAAGCAATTTTGGCCAACATTACTGCAGTGAATATGGTTTTAGAAAATTCTTAGTGAAGGTATTTGTGGGAGTCA
Source organism: Esox masquinongy (assembly GCA_016801175.1). Classification (NCBI taxonomy): domain Eukaryota; kingdom Metazoa; phylum Chordata; class Actinopteri; order Esociformes; family Esocidae; genus Esox; species Esox masquinongy. The sequence goes on along the minus strand of JACXGI010000995.1, from coordinate 5,910 downwards.
TTTCACTATATATTGACGGGTACAGTGGGGAATCAGAGAGTGTTTTTGCTGAAAGTGGGCTGGATTTAAACCAATCCCGCTGCTGTATTTGTGTGCTGGAGGTCTTAGACTGCCCAAGGGCATACAGCTCCGGAAGAAATTAAGAGACCGCTGCACCTTTTTCTTTCCTTTCCCAAAAAGTCGAAAAGGAAGGTTTTGAGTGAGGAACAGAAGGGTTAAAATTAAGAGACCACTGCAAATTGAACGCTTCTGTTCCTCACTCAAAACCTTCCCTTTTCGACTTTTTTGGAGGAAAGAAAAAGATGCAGTGGTCTCTTAATTTTTTCCAGAGCTGTATATCCATTGTTTCTGTCAAAATTGCTTAAGCTAAATTACTTGATTTGAATCATTAATTGACAGCATTACTTCAATATTTCTGGTATTTTCCTGACCACCTCAGGATCACTGACATAAGTCTTCTTATTTACTTACTCATTTGATATTTATTTAAACACTTTTAAACTCCCAGCCCCTACTAATGACAAGCATGCCCTTAACATGATGTCGCAAGTACTAATGATGCTGCAAATACAAATGAATCAACAGCAAAATATTAATTCCACATTACTGACATACATGACAGAGTGAAAAGGAGTAAGACTATGTATGAAAAATCTAATCCCACCTATATGGAACAAGGCAGTATAATACATGTACCATTGGCATAAGATGAAAACTATAGTTTTCAGTACAAAATAATGTAAAACCCTGTTGAAATTCAAATACAACAGTGGCAGCTTTAGGTTATAGGTATACTTGTCATTTACAGGGTCTGGGTAGTTAGGATAAAAAAAAAACATATGAAAGGAGCAAAGCACTGGTCAAAAGAAAAAGCTGCTGCAGTCTATTACACAAATGTCTCAGCACTGACCAAACTTTGCTTGGAAAATCAGAGAGGGTTTTAATCTTGCTGTCGAATGACTCCAAACCAGATCGACTAAACTTCAGGAATAAAAAAAAGATTAGAAGACTGGCTGCCAAAGCTGGACCTGGTATCAACTGTGTGGCATCAAGTCCTTTTTATTTAATTATATTTGAGTAATTAGGATTTTTAAAAATGAATTTCTTCTTTAACTTTGGGAATGTGGAAGGGGTTGTGTGTGTGGTAGGAAAATCATCACATTTATTATTGTAGTTGCTTGCTCTTTAGGGTTTCAGGCAGGGTATCTGTAATAGAACTTTGGGACAACTGCTGTTGTAAAAAGGGATTTATAAAATATATTAGATGGATTGATTGATTCGCTTTTGCAAAGGGCAGCAACATATGAAGACTACTCGGAGGGTGATGAGTTGCAGTAGGCACTATAGTTCGTATTTAATGTGCCTATTGTGCCTTACAGGTCATGGAAACTAATGACATGTTGTACATGGTGATGGAGTATGCCAGGAATGGAGAGATGTTTGGTAAGTTTGAGGGCACCATTTTAAATACATCTATCTTTTTTGTGCAATCTATGAAAACTGTGTTTGACTTGTTTTTGTGTTTGCAATCGCGAACTTTATCTGCTTCCACAAATATTGAATTATTTGAGCCTTGACTGCCGCTAGCTGACGAGTGGCTAGGAAGGTGCACTGCAGTGGAAATTGTTCAGGTTCATCCTGGGAGGCTTCTGTCTCATCACGGTCTGACTGAGGACGTCAAGTGAGTGAGCGTGCTCTCGCGCGCGTTGATCCACATGACATCCTGGTTGAATGAGCGGTGTGGAAAAAAAGCAGTGAAAGTCGCCTGGTGCGGATGCTTAGGAGGACGTCTTGCGGCGTCCTTCAACTTCAACTATTCGTGACATTTTGGAACAGATGAAGAGGGAATTAAAAAAATCGTATTAACCAATAAGTCCCTTTTTCTACTCTATCTGTAGACTTCCTTTCATCATCGGGGCGGCTGTGTGAGAGCGATGCTCGGAAAAAGTTTTGGCAGATCCTGCTGGCAGTGGACTACTGTCACTGCAACCACATCGTCCACAGAGACTTGAAGGCAGAAAACCTACTGCTGGACTCCAACATGGACGTCAAAGTAGCAGGTACACTGGGCAGGAAGAAGAGTGCGAACAGTGAATCACATCAACATAGTGTTTTAAAAAACAGGCCAACTGAAATTGTTTAGTAGGCTAATCCAATTATTTTCCATTAAATGAAATTGATCTTTATATAGTAGAAAGTAACTGTCTCGCACTTAGCTGCGCCATTGTTAGACCAGGGTTCGAATACTGCTAGCAGAATAGGCATTGGTTCCGTGAAAGGCTGCGATTGGTTAGCAACGTCATTGGGGGATTAGTCATCAAATAAGGTGTCCTTGCCTTATTGCGCTCCAATGACTCCTTGTGGTGGCTTGGGTGCCTTTGAGGCAAATTAAGGTAGGAGGCCAGGAAGTGCGTTTTTTCCAGCGTGCAAAGATTTTGTTTTAGAAGTCCTGGCAGCGTCATAACAACACTAGGAGTTTCTGCGATGAAGAGTCATAAAAAATCATATTCACAATATTTGCTATAGTGTCTTATGACATCCTTTGTCAAGTGCATATATGTCTACAAGAATGAGAACGTTCCAGATGTTTCCAGACTTTAGGGATCTTCTAATATTCATTTACTTTTTCTCTCCTTTGGGGTAGACTTTGGTTTTGGAAACTTCTTCAGCAAAGGAGAATTTTTGTCCACTTGGTGTGGGTCTCCGCCGTACGCTGCCCCAGAAGTGTTTGAAGGAAGAGAGTATGAAGGGCCACCTCTAGATATTTGGGTAAGGGACCAGGGATGGGTTTCTCAATGGTCGTGTTCCGAACATTTTGGCTTGCTTGCCTTGATTTTACATACTGAAAGATGTGGGTATTTTGTCCTTATTTAAACAGGTAAGTTGAAATTCTTATTTACAGCAACGAGCTAGGGGCAATGTAACGAGGGGGATCAATTAGGGTTTACTGTCTTGGTGGTTGGGGGATTAGAAAAATCCTTGAGTACACCTAACCACTAGATCACCTTGCTGCCCCACAATTTGGACACCAGGCTATTATAGAATGTTATCAGGGTGAAACTGCAGGTACAGTTTTCCCAATACTTACAAAAAAAAAATCCATAATAGGCATGTCATAGTATCTTTTTGACCGTTGAACTTGGAAATATATGTCTCCCATCTGTATCTTATCAGTACAATTGTCCATTTTATGGATGTTTTAGGATCTGCTAACAGAGTCTCTTGTTAGCGACGGTAGCATTAACAGTGTTAGTAAGCTGCAGGTCCGGTGGTCGTCTCTCCTCTCTGTCCTTCAGAGTTTGGGAGTGGTGCTGTATGTACTGGTGTGTGGCGTCCTGCCTTTTGAAGGCCCCTCCCTGCCTGCGCTCAGTCAGAGGGTCCGGGAGGGCCGCTTCCGCATCCCCTTCTTCATGTCTCAGGGTACGTGTCTCTCAGGGTGGGGAAGTGACAGATCCACACGGACGCAAAGTCTGAAATGGCGCCCTGTTCCAGTAAAAAGTATTGAACTAAATTTTGATTTAGGTGCCAGTACTCACGCGTTCACACTAAAGTTAGGGTTAGGGGTTAGGGTTAAATACCATTATAGATGTTAAATACCATTATAGATGATTAACCCTATGTTGAATTGCATTAAAAAGCACTGCAGTAAGAATACTGTTTACCAACAAGCCACAGCTTTTCATAAAACCCTCGATCTTCTCCCTTCTCTACCCCTGTGCCACCTAGAATGCGAGAACCTGGTCCGGAGAATGTTGGTAATTGACCCGGCAAAGCGGATCACAGTGGCCCAGATCAAAAAGCATCGCTGGATGAAGGTGGACGCCCCTGCCTCATCAGCCCTTCCAGAGAAGCCACAGCATACCCCAGCCCCTGAAGGAGGGTCCTGTCTGGAGGAGGACTACAACGAGCCAGTCCTGGGCCTTATGCAGATTCTGGGAATCGACAGGCAGAGGACTATTGAGGTAAGCAGCAAATTATTAAGATACCAGATTGGATGTGGTCACTAGAAGTCAACGGTGTAAATCAATATCTGTGTGGTCCTATTTCCTACTGCATGTCATCTTAATAGCCTTTCTATTTCACTCTTTTTCTCCCTCTGCACCCTCTCTCCTCTTTTTCGTTCTCTTTGCATCTAACTTTCTGGACTCATTCTCTCTATCCTTCTGTTTCTTTCTCTCTCTTTGGCCCATCTTCCTCTCTCTTTCGCTCTCTAGTCTCTTCAGAGTAGCAGCTACAACCATTTCTCTGCTATCTATCGCCTCATGCTGGAGAAGGTGAAAGAGCTCCGTTCTCTCTGTCAGCCGGCGAGCGTCGAAGCAGTGCTCCTCACCCCTGACCTCCCGCAACAGACCGGCGTCGGTGAGGAGGATCAAGACGGCAATCAGGTGGAGGACGCACATGAAGACGTGGGACAAGAGGCTGAAGGGGCCGCACCCCTCTCCTCACACCCCTCTCGCAGGCACACCGTGTCCGAGGTGACTGTCAACCTCCAGCAGTGCAGTCCACCTTGTGAGTAACCGAGACTTGTTCACGCACACACAGACCCAGAAATACACCTGCAGGTAGATTCGAATATATAGTGTACGTTTGCAAACGCACGCACTCAAAAGTACCACTTTCGAAATTACCAAAGAGTCACAGGGCTAAGCTGCTTGAAACAGTTCCTAACGAATTCCCTCGTTTTCAGGTATTGAGGTAAACTCGTCGGACGAAGGTTCTTCAGACGTTTTCTCTTCTTGTTCCTTCTCGTGTTCCCCTGCCAGTTCCACCCTGCTCAGCCCTGTTGAGGACCCCTTTACATCCCCCGTTGCCGCGGTGGAAGGTCCGGAGACCCTTAGCCCCCCAGAGTCCCCCCCAGCTCTGGCCCTGGCTCTGTCGTCCACGCTGCAGCAGTCACCCCAGGACAGCCTCCCGAGCTTCCAAGAGGGGCGTAGAGCCTCCGACACCGGGGCTCTCACGCAAGGTATGTAGGACCACTTCAAAATCGCAGTACTTAGATGACGTGTGACGGACGGAATGAAGGAAGATAAAACCCAAGTCTGCTGTGAGAAATCTGCTGTATTATACATGAAAGACAAAACTTTTGTTTGATGATCATAACCCTAATGTTGCAGGACGTTCTTTGAGGGATTTTCCTTAACGTGTCGGCTCGATGCTCGATCTACCGTGCTTTCGGTTAGTGGTCAGACGCTCTAACTGCTAGGCTGCATCGAACAACAATGGTTCAGAGACAATGAAGGATCCTTGAGGAACTCCACGAGAGATTAATCCAGTTTGATACCCATTGGTTGGCACCAGTGTTAACTTCAACATTATTTTCTGTTTTATATTTGTACTTAATTTAGAACTATTCGTTGATTTTATTTTTTATTTTGTCATTATGAATTTGTTTGTGTTGATCAGTGGCAAAAAATGCATTTTGATTTCATGTTGCAACACAGTAAAGTGTGAAAATGTCCAGGGGAGTGAAAACTTTTGAGAGCAGCTGTATATTTTTAGTGTACTTGATAGAAGCAAAAGCACTGGCCAGAGGTGTAGGATTTGCTGTTCCATAGCTTCTAACTGCCGCAGAGGATGAATAGTACAGTTTTAATCAAAGTCACGTCATACACCTACCAAGGATTACTGTGCATTTTATATCATTACATAATAACAGAAGAGCTAATTACACTGAAAAACTCCCTCTCTCTTTTCAAAAACCTCCTGTCCACTAACATACAGGTGCTGGTCATATAATTAGAATATCATCAAAAAGTTGATTTATTTCAGTAATTCCATTCAAAAAGTGAAACTTGGATATTATATTCATTCATTACACACAGACTGATATATTTCAAATGTTTATTTCATTTAATTGTGATGATTAAAACTGACAACTAATGAAAATCCCAAATTCAGTATCTCCGAAAA
>JACXGI010000994.1:63984-107274 GCA_016801175.1 Esox masquinongy | reverse complement strand
ACGCCCAATTTTTCAGTTTTTTATTTGTTAAAAAAGTTTGAAATATCCAATAAATTTCGTTCCACTTCATGATTGTGTCCCACTTGTTGTTGATTCTTCACAAAAAATTACAGTTTTATATCTTTGTTTGAAGCCTGAAATGTGGCAAAAGGTCGAAAAGTTCAAGGGGGCCGAATACTTTCGCAAGGCACTGTATATATATATATATATATATATATATATATATATATATATATATATATATATATATATATATATATATATATATATATATATATATATATATATATATATAGTGAAAGTTGAAAGGTTTATGTGTGCTTTTAAATACTAGATTAGGCTATGTCTGTGTACACAACTAAAAGGCATGCAAAGCATATCAAGATAAAGTCAACATCTAGAAGTACACGCACAAAAACACACACTGCAAAATGTATCAGTGCTCCATTCCACTGTGGATGAGAAGCCTTTTCATTTTTCATTTACAACTCATTAACTTTTCATCTCCTTTTTGCCTTTTGTTCCCCCTCTATTGTCCTTCCTTGGTTTGCACCCCCCCATCCCTCCCCCCCGCTATCTCCTTCCCCCTCCCTTACATCACATAGGGCCAATGACGGCAAACAAGGTTTGGGGATGTAATTGGCCGTGGACGTTTTGGCAGTTTAGTTGGAAATTAAAATTGAAACTGTAAATCATGGTTAAAATATGCTGCGCTGAGCACGCATGTATGCCCTCCGCACTTCCCAAACCCGACACTCACACTCTCACACAAAGCTTCAACCTTGGGGAGGGATTTCATCCATAACCTTATCAATGTCTTAGCAGTGACAAAAATTTCTAAAACAACCCATTAATAGCTTGTTTAGAGAACTGGATTACAAAATGGCCATTGGTAATGCAAAATACAAGGTGAGTAAGCAAAGAGCTGTGTTACCATTTGCCAAACAGAGGATTCTGCAATGGAATCCTACACAAAGGACACTTCACAGACATAGACATCAGATTTAGACTGGGAATAAATGAAGTACAACGGTACCACAAGCTACATGACAAGGCAACGATGGAGAACAGAAGAACATTATGAAGGAAAACAGAACAGAACAAGCCACATCTCCACACAACAAGAGTTAAGATGCAGGGGAGTTTTCCTCAGAAGTCTCTTTTGGATCTTGTGTAGTTTTCTGTCACTAAAGCACAACATAATATTAACTGAATTTTATGTTGAGTTGTCATCCTACACATACTATATATTACATCAGTGTATCCCCTATATATATTAAGCAGCAGTGGCTCGCCGCTTCTAAATTGTTGCCACCACTCTACAGAGTATGATGTATTTCAACAATGTTTTAATATACTTTTATGTTTGCTTATACACTCCCTTAAACAGATTGGGTAAGACTTTGCTAACCAACCAATTTTTTTAGATGAGGCAGACGAGCTCTTGGATTCCATTCTTTATGTCTCCGCGAGAAGTATGAAGGAAGTTGCTTACTAGTACTGTATCATTGCGAATAGTAACTAGTGTTAGCACAATGATTGAAAGTAGTGGAATAACAAAAAGTCTATAGGAATGGGGTAAAACATACATATGGGGTTAGGGTTAGAATTAGAGTTAGGGGTTCAGGTTAGAATTAGGTTAGGAGTACAGGTTAGGGGTTGCAGAAAACATAAGTAATATAAGTTATATAAGAATAGCAATACATACGTGTCTCTACAAGGTCAGTAAAAAAAGAGTCTGTGTGTGTTATACGTGTGCACTGTTGTGTATACCACTGTATCACAGTAATTAGATAATGAAGGAGATAAAAGCCTATTCACGGGGATGTGAATGCCTCTTGCCCATTATTTACAGCCCTGTTTGCTGTTCACTCCAGCAAAGCGGCCCATCTACATTCCCACCAATTAATTTATGCAAATCTCTGTTCAGACCGGGGAGCGTCTTTAAACGGTGTTCCTGGACACAAGGTCAGCCGTGAATAGGCTTTGAAAAGACGATTGGAGCCGACTCTCCACGATGCGATAACCTCTGCTCAGTGCCGCAATACTCGAATAGATGGGCACAACAGAAACAAAAACACATGGTTGTACACACACACACACACACACACACACACACAAAGGAGAAGGCAAACAGGGAAACGAACACTGACCAAAAAATGTGGTTCTGCCATGGGATGCCGAAATGATGGAAGAAAGAGAAAGACAAGGGCCAAATGAAGGAGGAGGATAAGATGCTTTTGATGTGCATTGAGGCAGATGTGGGTGGAGAGGACTGGGTCTATCTCTCGCTCTCTCTCCCCGTCTTCCTGCCCCTCCTGTCTAGGCCTGATTACATTGGCCTAGTTTATCACAGTATGAAAATTTATTGTATGAATTTTTTATCCGATAGCCTGGAGTCAAGTGAAAGGCCCGTTGAAACTTTTCGAAGCGTTAGCATAGTAAGACGTTAGATCCAAGAATGTGTTTTAGATGAGAATGGAGCTTTGTTTTTATATTTACTAGACTAACCTGTCAAAGACTTATACGAGAGAAACACAGCGACAAGTGAAACACATCAATAGGAAAACCCCCTCCACAACTTAACTGTGGCAAGACAGACAGATAAAGGTGAAAAGTACCTTTCTTCTTTGCTGAAGTTAGCGTTTGTGATATCCAAGCTTTTACTGAAAATCGACTTACTATAGACAGGGATAAAGACAGGGATACAGACAGACAGACAGAAACACAGACAGAAAATAAAGACAGACAGAGAAGACAGTCACATAAAAAGTGGACCTAAATATTCCCTATAAAGCTAAGACTTCTTTATAGATACAGGATTAGCTACAGCTCACAATGACCACTGCTTAGTAACTAATGTCAGTTTTGAAATGAAAAGTTAACCAAAGAGAAAAATGATGGATCACGACACAACAGCCAAAACAGAAAAAAAGATTCACAAGTGATGTGAATATATTCATTAGCATGTGAAGACTGGCCAAACAGGGGTGAAACTCTGCAATCATGAGTGCTTGGCAAGACATAAGTCTTCAAGCTTCCATCCTCTTTGGATGACTCACTCAAAAGTTTTTTTTTTCAGAGCAGCTTAATAAAACAGTTAGTTAGAAGACGGATTGTGCTGGAAGTACGCACACAGCAGTTAAAACGAATGTCTGGCAGCCATAAAATGTAGGCACCCTACTGCTACGTGTTGGCAAATCTGTGTGTATGGGCATGTTTTTTTCTCAGTAATTTAAAAGAGTACCACCCCAGAAAGTTGGGATAACAGGCCACTCAACAAACAAAGTTGCTGTGGTTTAGTTCATCACTAGTTTAAATCTCAACATTAAATATACGGTTGGTTTCTGAGCTTTAGTGTGTGTGTTCACTTTGCTTACGTGTTGCATTGCATGTACTTGTATGTCAACATGATATGTGTGAGCGGTTGAGTGTGTGTGTATGTGAGTATGTGTTTACACCACACCCTTCATTGCTCTACCTCTGTCCGTGTGTAGCCATGTCGATGGCTCGCCGTACAGGCACAGGAGAGCCCCCCTCGGTGACACTTAGCACCTCCATAGACTTCCTCTCCGGCCTCCTCTTCCCATGGCGGTTCAACATGGGGGAGTCCACGCGCTTCCTGGGTGGGTCAGCTGGATAGAGTTCAGGGGTCAACAATAAGGTGTGTAGCAAGTGAAGCCAGTGACAAACCAACCAAATTTGTGACAAAACGTCCAATCCAAGACATACAATTACATACTGTATCATTCAAACATTTTTTTTTATTAAAACACATTTTATTTACCACGAATAATGAGTGGGAAGGAGAAATGGACAAGTTCCAGCCTACCTATTTCACTGCGTGGAGGGAGGTTCTGGTCCTCCTGACTGGGGTATCTCTCTTTTCGGTCCAGAAGCAGGAAGTAGATCATCTTCTCTTGGTTGTCACTAAAGAGACAAGACAGTTAAGTCATCCTTGAAGCAACCCAGTTTGTTTCACTCATTCAATCTGTCCAAGCACTTCCTTTCCTCATTTTCCGTTCTTCCCTACCTCCATCCCTTCACAGTTTTGTCTCCTTTCTTCTTCTTTAACCTCTCCATCTTTACTCAATCAGTTGAAGTAAATGTCAAACTTGTAGAGCAAGTTTCTATCCTTACAGTTCTACCCCATTTTCTCCTCTCTCCCTCTTTCTGTCCATCCCTCACTTACTCATCAGAGAGCAGGTCTTTGGTGAGTTTGCCCTTGTCTCTGAAGCAGCCCAGAGAATGCATGCTCTCCAGAACATCCGGGTCTATATCCTCAGTGCTTAGGGTTCTGATTGCCACCTTCCTGGGGACAGGCTGCTCCGGCTCTGGTTCATTCTTCCCAGCTCTGAGAGGCAGTAAAAAACCAGAAAAAAGCAATGACTGACAGACAGGAAACAGTGCAGTAGAACGCTAACAATATTCTATGTGAACATCAAATTTGATAAATGTTAGTGATGCCAAAAACACAACACTATCAGAATTGTGAAACTACTTTGAAATTACTCCTCTAAGCATGACAAAAGTAGAAGCTCTTGCACTGCTAAAATGTAACAAGGGACTGACAATGTGGCATGAAGAGACACACATTTCATTGCGGAGCAGCAGCGAGGTCCTGAGCACTTTAAGAGGAGATATTTGTTAAAATCCTGCGTAGTAAGGGCAAACCAATTTAAACCTGAATAGATGTCCATTAAAACAAAGAGCACAGTGACCTTTCATGTTCCGCTGGTGTGTAGGACAACTACTAGAGGAACAGCAACATACAAACTCCATTCATCTGGACTACTGGACCTGCAATACGATGCTCCTAACAAAAAAGCTGCAAAATATCTGACATTTAACTTCCATTAGTTCCCATTCCCCAAAATTTCACCTTTGTAATTGCAATACTTTATCTACTGACTATTTGTTTGACAACAAAGCCTCACGCATGGATGTGCAAACAAACTCATACCCACATACACAACCACCCCGTTCAACCGTCACACAGAAAGCATAGCAGTTATACAGTGTCAGCTAATTGGGATGAATAGAACATCATACTGTTGCACGAAGAGGCTGTACTCACATGTACCAGTTGTGTTTCTGGATCTGCTCTAACTGTAGAGAAGCACAGAGAAAGAAGACAACATTTTGTGAAGAACAGGTAGGCTGAGCAGGATGCATTATCTCATACTTAAAAGGCCTCTGGTCATAACCTGAAGAATACATCCACAACCTTGGTTCCGTACCAGACGTGTGCACACCAGAACTCTCTATGTCACACCTTTTTTTAAGTGAGGGCTCAAGTCCAAATGAAAGTGATAAATATCCCAGGTGATATAATCATGGCTCGCCACTCGATCATGACCCTCAACACTCTGATTCAGGTCTGAAGCCAATGATGTGCCCTCTTTCTGGGAAGCACAGTTATTAACATAAACTACCCTTTCAGTTGGTCATTTCAGTACAATGCATTTGCGGACATACACTTATGCCCCAAGCCGGCCAAGGGGAACACAAAACTAGGCGGCCCATGGCAACCTAGCCAAGGTAAACTGACTTGCACAAAAACAGTCCCCTAGGGCAAGGAGGAATGAACATGCTACCTATTCAACCATTCTTCTCCAAGCCAAGAGCATACTATAGCAGCTGTGACATCGAGTCAGTAGAAGCACACAAACGCATAAGGTGATGCCCAGCTTTCCGCAAGACCTACATCTGCCAGAGGCAACACCTTAAACATTGTCAGGGTGGAGTGAGTGGACACCCTGCTATGCAACCCTTTCCAGTTACTGTCATTCCGAGGATTATAACCTGTGAGACTGTTACCGTCTAGACACTGCCTTGCCCCAAGCTCAGAACACAAAGCTGAATAAAAGAGCTAATCATATAACCAGTCCCGTCAATACACAGGGCATGAAACCCTTGTTGGTCCTCTGAATCATTCTGGTGAGTAGCTAGTAAAAAGGATAGTGGTGTTATGATATACACATGATTTTTGGCATTCTCCATTAATCGCTTTCTCACAGTTTTTCCCATCTCCTTCAGCTGAGCCTCTGAACCAAATCTGAACTGTTTAGGGAAATGTGTCGCTCCGATAACATGCTTATTCTTGTTCTGAGAAAAGAAAGCTATTTCATGTGAGAAATTGCCAAAAAACTGAAGATCTCATACAACCCTTTTACTACTCCCTTCACAGAACAGTGCAAAATAGCTCTAACCAGAATAGAAAGAGGAGTGGGAGGCCCAGGTCTGAAACTGAAAAAGAGGACAAATACATTAGAGAAAACAGATGCCTCACTGGTCCACTTCTAGGCAGAGTTGCAAAGAAAAAGCCATATCTCAGACTGGCCAATAAAAAGAAAAGATTAAGATGGGCAGAAGAACACAGACACTGGAGAGAGGAAGATTGGAAAATGCATTATGGACAGACAAATCTATGTTTGAGATGTTCGGATCACAAAGAACATTCGTGAGACGCAGACCAAATAAAAAGATGCTGGAGGAGTGTTTGACGCCATCTTTCAAGCATGCTGGAGGAAATGTGATGTTCTGGGGGTGCTTTAGTGGTGGTAAAGTGGGAGATTTGTACAGGGTAAAAGAATGTTCCAAGAGGAAGGCTATCACTGCATTTTGAAACACCATGCCATGTCCTATGGACGGCGCATGATTAGAGCCAATTTCCTCCTACAACATGACAATGATGCAAAGTAAAGCGCCAAACTATGCAAGAACTATTTAGGGAAAAAGCAATCAGCTGGTATTCTCTCTATAATGGAGTGGCTAGCACAGTCACCGGATCTCAACCCTATTCAGTTGTTGTGGGACCAGCTTGACCATATGGTTACGTAAGAAGTGCCCATCAAGCCAAGACAACTCCTGGGAGGTGCTTCAGGAAGCATGGGCTGAAATCTCTTCAGATTACCTCAACAAATTGACAACGAGAATGCCAAAGGTCTGCAAGACTGTAATTGCTGCAAATGGATTCTTTGACGAAAGTGAAGTTTGAAGGACAAACAATTAAAAACCATTATTTCTAACCTTATCTATGACTATATTTCCTATTCATTTTGCTGTATTTCCTATTCAAACTAATTTCATGTATGTTATCATGGAAAACAAGGACATTAAAGTGACCCCCAAACTTTTGAATGGTAGTGTACCTCAATTGACCTCACAGACCCCCAAGCCAACACAAGGAATCGCTATTGCGCAGGTACACTGGGCTAATCCGCAAACAGGATTAGAACCCTTTACTCTCAGTAACACAGCTAACTGTCAGAAAATTCTGTCACTTTACCACACCAGTATTCCAAGTAAAACAGCTCACTATGACATTATAATAGCAGCACTCGACAGGGTGAGAACACCTTTCTTAAGTGGATAGTTAAGCTGGCGTTAAACAACGCAGCAAAATTATTGCAAGATTAAAATGTTTGTATTTTAAAAAGAATTGTGAATATTGCATTCAATGTGATGAAGGGCATCAGAGTGTAAGAGCTTTGATTGTATCACCTGGAAAGTGGGGAGTCAAGTCAGGTTAGCTAGCGACTCAAGTGAGAATGGGCTACAAACCATCAGAATACAGTTGATTCCACTTACATCAACACAGGTAAAAAATAAAACCCATTTTGAATATTAATTGTTGGGTAGATTATAAGGATAAAAAGCCAGCTTAGTTAGGGATACTGCAGTCGATGGGAGACTGGGAAATCACCCTTTCCATGACAGAAAACCCTAACACTAATGTGGGTGAAAGTAATCTTATAAGCTGCTGGAAGAAGTCAAACTGTAGCTGTGGGACTTTGACATGCTGCCTGTCTGCTTCCCAGTGGTCTGCACCAAACCGACAGACTCAATGGGATTACTGTCTGGAGTCTAGACCTGGAGTGGAGCTTTCCGGAACTTAGATTAAGCCTAGCCTTAGACAAAAAACATGCTGTAGATGCACCACTGGAAGTGCCTTTTAGTCTTGAGAAACAGCCAGAGTTTCTCATTTTTGGGGTTAACTCCATTTCAATCGCAGTCAATTACGAATATACAGTGACCACAGAACTTATTTTAGAGCTGGTATGGGGAATTTTAAGGGGGGTATGGGCTTCAAACCAGTCAACACATTTGAGGGGCCACAGTGAACCTAGTCTTTTCAGGGTCCAAGGCAAAAATAATAATTTTTGATTGGCTAACATAACAAAAGAAAAACAGCTGATGCTAAATTAAAAAATAGTACCTTCTGTATTCCGCTATTTTAATTATCAGCGGCAAGTCTGAATACGTTTTATTACCATGGCCAGGGACCTTGCAAAAAAGCCGCAAGCCGTCAATTGCCCATCCCTGTCTTGGAGGAACGTACCGTGAGTCTCTTCGTGGCGTCCACCTCGATCATGCCCCGGAGGAGGTTCTGACAGTCTGGGGGGATAAAGTGGGGCATGTGGAAAACCCCCAACTTCACCTTCTCCAGCAGATTCCTCAGGTTGTCATCGTCAAACGGCAGGGCACCCTGAGATTAAGAAAATTTGATTTACAATTCCAGGCAGATTGCACAGTGCATTCGAATCATCAAGGTAAACACAGGCAACAAGTTTTTCCACAATGGTCGTCTGAACAATAGAGCAAGGGTCATTAATACAACAATCTACAACGGTTGTTTAAAAGAAGAATTGTGACTGTTTGAAACATGTTCTAAGTCATGCAAAATATATAAATATATATATACACACACACCGATATATATACACCGATCAGCCATAACACCATGACCACCAAGTGAATAACACAGATAATCTCGTTATCATGGCACCTGTCAGTGGGTGGGATATATTAGGCAGCAAGCGAACATTCTGTCAACAAAGTTGATGTTTTACAAGCAGGAAAAATGGGCAAGCATAAGGATCTGTGCGACTTTGACAAGGGCCAAATTGTGATGGCTAGACGACTGGGTCAAAGCATCTCCAAAACTGCAACCCTTGTGGGGTGTTCCCGGTCTGCAGTGGTCAGTACCTATCAAAAGTGGTCCAAGGAAGGAAAAGTGGTGAACTGGCGACAGGGTCATGGGTGGCCAATGCTCACTGATGCACGTGGGGAGCGAAGGCTGACCTGTGTGGTCCGATCCAACAAACGAGCTACTGTAGCTCAAATTGCTGAAAAAGTTAATGCTGGTACTGATAGAAAGGTGTCAGAACACACAGTGCAACGCAGTTTGTTGCGTATGGGGCTGCGTAGCCGCAGACCAGTCAGGTTGCCCTTGCTGACACCTGTACTGCCAAAAGCGCCTACAATGGGCAAGTGAGCATCAGAACTGGACCACGGAGCAATGGAAGAAGGTGGCCTGGTCTGATGAATCACATTTTCTTTTACATCACGTGGATGGCAGGGTGCGTGTGCGTCGCTTACCTGGAGAACACATGGCACCAGGATGCACTATGGGAAGAAGGCAAACTGGCGGAGACAGTGTGATGCTTTGGACAATGTTCTGCTGGGAGTCCTGCCATTCATGTGGATGTTATTTTGACACGTACCACCTACCTGAGCATTGTTGCAGACTATGTGCACCCTTTCATTGCAATGGTATTCCCTGATGGCATTGGCCTCTTAGCAGGATAATGCGCCCTGCCACAAAGCAAAAAATGGTTCAGGAATGGTTTGAGGAACACAACAACGAGTTCAAGGTGTTGACTTGGCTTCCAAATTCCCCAGATCTCAATCCAATCGAGCATTTGTGAGATGTGCTGGACAATGGAGCCTTGTGAGATGTGCTGGATCTATGGAGGCCTCACCTCGCAACTTACAGGACTTAAACGTTCTGCTGCTAATGTCTTGCTGCCAGATACCACAGCACGCCTCCAGAGGTCTAGTAGAATCCATGCCTCGACGGGTCAGGGCTGTTTTGGTGGCAAAAGGGGGACCTACACAATATTAGACATATTGGTCATAGTGTTATGGCTAATCGGTGTGTACATATATATATACACAGAGCCCTGGAAACAAGAAACCAGGCGAGCCTAGTTCAGCCGGCCCGCAATAGAAAGTGTTGCCCTCTCGAGATCCGAACCTGGGTCGCCCACGTGAAAGGCTGTGTCGTTAACCATTAACATCACGCCAAGTTTGAATATGTCATTAGACACCATTAACCATTGTGTTAAACTGAGTAACGTTTCTTATTAAGTTTTCCTCCACCACAAATAGCAACTGTATGGCTTTTGCCACTGGCCGTTTTAACAGCTTATTAGCCATTTGTGAATGACATTGATACAATAATTACTGTGTCAATATAGGTTATGATAACAGAATTTTTCGTCAAGTGAAAAGACGAGAGAATTGTGTAGCCAGCAAAGTGTTTGTCTATCCTGAAGAAATCCTAAGACATAAATCGAAAATTCACCAGAAATAGTCGCAATATAACAGTAAACAGTTTCATTTTAGGCTTCCCATAACATAGTTACGGAAGATTGTAGCCAGCGAAGTTTGTGTCTAACCTGAACAAATCCTCTTTTGCCACTGGCCGTTTAACAGCTAATTGGCCAATGGCCATTCATGAATGACATTGATACAGTTAAACTGACTAACGTTTATTACTAACTCCACCACAAATAGCATCTATGAACTGTATGGCGTTTGCCACTGGCCGTTTTAACAGCGTATTAGCCAGTAATAGGCTTTACCAGTATCTACTAACTTACTGGTATAGTCTTAAGAATTGAGCAATTGCTAGCGAGTCTGAATTTTACACAGCCAAAGCTATTTCATTTCATGGCATAACAACGTACTTTTTTCTTTCATTCGTGAATGACATTGTTACAGTAACTATCAATAAAGGTGACAATAACTAACTTTTTCATCAAGTGAAAAGATGAGAAAATTGTGGAATCTACCAGAAATAGTCGCAATACTATATAACGATAAGCAGTTTTAGTTTAGGCTTTACCCAACATAGCTACTGAATGTTAGCTAAGTTTTTGTCTATCCTGACCCAAAAAGCATACCCAGATGCGTCCTTCGAAAATCCACAAGAAATAGTCACAATATAACCGTAAACAGTTTTATTGCGGCCCACAAATAAAATTAATAAATGTTGTTGTTCTCACTAGATTCGAACTCAGGTCTTCCACGTGAGAGGTACTGTCTTTAACCACTATGCCACAGCACTACCCATTTCATCAGTCACTAGACACCATTGAGCATTGTGTTAAACTGATTAATGTTTCTTATTAAGTTTACCTCCACCACAAATAGCATCAATGAACTGTATGGCTTTTGCCACTGGCCGTTTTAACAGCTTGTTAGCCAGTAATAGGCTTACTAGTATCTACTAACGTCCTAGGAATAGTCATAAGAATTGAGCAGTTGCTAGCGAGACAGAAGATGAACTTTTCCATGCCGGATACAGTTGCAATATAACCGTATACAGTTTTAGTTAAGGCTTACTATAGCATAACCACTGAATGTTTTAGCCAGCTAAGTGTTTGTCTATCCTGACCCAAAACGCATGCACGGATGCATACTTCGAAAATCCACCAGAAACAGACACAATATAACTGTAAACTGTTTTATTTCAGGCTTACTATAATGTAGATACTGAAGGTTATAGCCAGCGAAGTTTTCGTCTATATAGAATAATTCATAATGCGTACTTCGCTTTGAATGTGAGATATGAATGCCTGACTGAGTTTAACATGGTAACTCAGTCAGTCACTCAGTCAGTCAGTCACTCAGTAAAAGACATTCGCTCTTCTTGGCCGGCTCCGCTTACGCGGTCTGGCAAAAATTAAGAGATCACTGCAAAATTATCAGTTTCTCTGGTTTTACTATTCATAGGTATGTGTTTGAGTAAAATGAACACTTTTGTTTCATTCTATAAACTACTGACAACATTACTCCCAAATTCCAAATAAAAATATTGCCATTTAGAGTATTTATTTGTAGAAAACAACAACTGGTCAAAATAACCAAAAAAAGATGCATCGTTTTCAGACCTCAAATAATGCAAAGAAAACAAATTCATATTCATTTTTCAACAACAAAATACTAATGTTTTAACTTAGTATTTTGTTGTTGAAAAATTAATATGAATTCAATGAAGAGTTCAGAAATCAATATTTTGTGGAATAACCCTGATTTTTAATCACAGCTTTCATGCGTCTTGGCATGCTCTCCACCAGTCTGTCACATTGCTGTTGGGTGGTTTTATGCCAGTCCTGGCACAAAAATTCAAGTAGCTTGGTTTTATTTGATGGCTTGTGACCATCCATCTTCCTCTTGATCAAATTCCAGAGGTTTTCAATGGGGTTCAGGTCTGGAGATTGGGCTGTCCATGACAGGGTTTTGATCTGGTGGTCCTCCATCCACACCTTGATTGACCTGGCTGTGCGGCATGGAGCATTGTCCTGCTGGAAAAAACAATTCTCAGAGTTGGGGAACATTATCAGAGCAGAAGGAAGCAGGTATTCTTCCAGGATAACCTTGTACTTCGCTTGATTCATGCGTCCTTCACAAAGACAAATCTGCCCGATTCCAGCCTTGCTGAAGCGTCCTCAGATCATCACCGATCCACCACCAAATTTCACAGTGGGTTTGAGACACTGTGGCTTGTAGGACTCTGCAGGTCTCCGTCTAACCATTAGACGACCAGGTGTTGGGCAAAGCTGAAAATGTGACCCCTCAGAGAAGATGACCTTACTCCATTCCTCTACGGTCCAATCCTTATGGTCTTTTGCAAACTTCAGCCTGGCTCTTCTTTGCTTCTTATTGATGTAGGGCGTTTTTCTAGCTTTGCATGACTTCAGCCCTGCCCCTAGGAGCCTGTTCAAACCGTCCTCGCCGTGCACTTCACCCCAGCTGCTGTTTGCCATTCTTTTTGTAGGTCACTTGATGTCATCCTACAGTTGTTGAGTGACATTCGAATGAGTTGACGGTCATCTCGGTCAGTGGACAGTCGTTTTCGCCCTCTGCCAGTCTGTAGCTTTGTTGTCCCCAATGTCTGTTGCTTGACCTTGTTCTTATGAACCGCCGTCTTTGAAATTTTCAGGATTGAAGCAACCTGACGCTCACTGTATCCCTCTGCCAGTAAAGCCAGAATTTAACCCTTCTTTTCCATTCTCACTCAAAGCTTTTCTTTTCAACTCTTTTGTCATGCTGAATAGTTATTTTTTTATTCAAATTACCTTTGAGGTACTACTTGCACTGTTTTTGCCATCTAGCTGGTCCTATTGCAAGAGAATAGTGATGACCACAGCAGTGGTTTTTATACTTTTCCTCGTTAAATTAGATTTGGTTCAGGTAATCCCCTAATCAGTACCTCATTAAGTCAAATGAGGTGTGCCTGTGTTGGAATTTAACAGACACTGGAATGGAATGGCTGCCATACATGTAGAGGTGCTGATTTAAGAAAAATTAGGAGTGGTCTCTTAATTTTTTCCAGAGCTGTATATATACACGCATGGCTATGAAATGCATGCAAAACTAATTCAGAAACAAAAAATCCCTACAGCATCATCTTCGCCAGGGCAATTCACAAACTTGATCTACAATGTAGAATGCCTTTAGGCATTCTTTCTGCATGTTTCTAGCCAAGCAATTGGTTTGCAACAATTTTAACTTTAATTGTGTCAGCTGTGTAGTTGGCCAATGTTAGCTAAAAAGACAAAAGAATGGCTTCCATCGCATCGTCTAGTGGATGATTGAAATAAATTAGTATAATGATTACAGTAATTCCACTGCAAGTAGCTTTTTTTAGTGAGAGAGCAAATACTTTTTAAGGCTTTCATTGACAGTGGGAAACATAAGGAGTCTGATAATTAGGAGACAGAGGTGAAAGCGTAGAGATGGGAATTGAACCCTGTTCTCCAGCGGGGGCTGCATATGTGCATATGAGTCACGTTAATCATCGTTTTAATGTAATGTTGGTCGCCGATTGTAAAAAAGGCAGTTGTACACTCCAGGTTTTATAGACAACATTTTTAGCACGGCTGGGCTGACATAGTTTACCACACACTCTCATGTACAATTGCATTATGTCTCACTACACAGTTTGTTAGGGCTGGTCTCCAGAGCCCAGATAAAGCCTAGTTCTAGACTAAAATTAATGTTAAATGTAAATAGAACAGCTTTGATATTGCAGACAGAAAGCATCAGATCATTTTTCTTACATAATGACAAGTCCCTGTTTTTTTTCAAATTGTAATTAGAACGATTTTACCAGCAAATCTAAAACCATGTTAAAGTTGAAAACTGACAGTGGATGCTGTATTCTGTATTCTGTTGTATGCATCTGACAAAGAAAAACAACAAAAACAAAAAGTTATTCTTGTTTTCATTTACATATGTAATTTGTAAGCCAAGGGAATACTGTGCCTGAATATTACTCATGGCAGTCAATGTATGTATATCTGATATAGACACAAATCTTAGTTCTCGCTGTTAGCTGAGAGATAGGTATAATCTTGTAAGCCTTCTTCGACATCTCCAACATGAATGGTTGTCAAGGCTAGCAATTCATGAGGGTTACTCATGGCAATCAGTGAACATCACCCTGACTGCTGAAACAGGTATTCATTATTCTACTGGATGGGAGGTGTAGTTTATGGTGTCATGACAGATTTTCCCATCTCAATGTGCCTTCATCAGGGAGACAGAGATGGCCACCATGACAAACAAATGGAGAAAATGAAAAACCTTTTTTGGTATGAAGGCTGTCTCATGACCTCTTCTTTAAATCATGGAGTGCACACTTGTACAATCACACAGGGGGAACGGAGACGCAAATGCATAAACACACAGACAGACTATAATCTTCTTTGTTCTCTGCCTCTTCGCTTTGTCACTGTCTAACCAGAGCTAAGAGCTCTGGCGACACACTCTGATTAATGAGCATCTGTGTGTCGGTACAAAGCTGACAGTGAGGACAGCCCAGGAAATCCCTGCTGCTCAGATCAGAAAACATGACGAATCAACCAATCATATGGTGTCGGAGCAATGTTAAAAACACAGAGTGCTAATTTTACTTTCCATCTTAATCCAAGTATTGAATGTCATGTTTTACACTATGTACATACAAGATCTGTTTCTTGTCAGAATTTAGCGGATGCTCTCATCCAGAGCAACTTACAGTGAAATGCTTAGAAACAGCACTGATTTTATTTATATTATCTTAATACAGTCTTATATGCTTTAACATTCCTTCTCAAATGCTTTTGAGATCCAATCAGTTTATTTTACCTTGTTTATTACATATTTTACTCAAAACCTCCCCTGTCCACTCTAATTCTTCCCCAGAGTATGTTGAGAAAGAAAAAAACTTATGTCATATTTCTTTTAATGACACTAAACTTTTGGTCAATTCTGCAGAGTATTTGAGATTCCAGTAAAAGAACACATTCCATGCAAGTCACTGCAGAGCGAAGTCATGTGAGTCACTGAGGTGCAGCTTCTCCCGTCACATTCCCTCAAGTCAAATCACAACACAAAACTCAACGTATGCCTGAGAGACACACAAATTAACTTCTAGTACTTATTTCCATTTGCCTTGGCGAATCTCATTTCATTTTATAGGTTGCGTAAGCACACAGGATTCTAAAAATAAAACGAGTTGGCTTTATTTACTGGTTGTTTCTGTGTTGTTTGTTTACTGTTGCGGTTCAGAGAGGAGAGAGGATGAGCTTTAAGAACATCGCAGGATGGCGGCACGTCTCAGGGTCATCACCGGGGGAAAAGGCAGCTGTCGATCACTCACCACTAAAAGTGCAAAGAGGATGACCCCGCAGCTCCAAACGTCTGCTTTCCTCCCATCGTACTTCTCCCCCTGAGAGAGAGAAAGACAGAGAATAAGACACACCGAGACAAACATAGAAAGACAAAAAAACAGAGAGAGAGACTGACAGAATGAATGAAATAGAGGCAGAAAATTGCAAAAGACAAAAATAAAGAGAAAGAAAATTGAATTTTGAGGGTTGAGATACAGATACCCGTCATTTTTATGAACTGAAAACCTTTGAGCAATCTTTAAAATGTTCCCTTGGCTAAATCGGTGCTTAAGAATCCAGATTTCTGACAGCTGGCATGCATATCCACCTGACATCCACCTGATTTACAGCTGAACGGCTTATATCAGACAACTAGTGATGACATAGCACATGGCTCAGTTGCATTACCATCGCCTGAGATCTGAGCTGTGGCTCATTGCAAAGATGAGTAGAGCACTTTAAAATGAATGGTTGGAGGGCATACAGTCTTGTGCTCTAATACCATTATTAGACAGAGGGAGAGGGAGACAGACAGAGAGAGATAGAGGACTGAGGTGAGAAATAAGTTGGGGGGGTGAGGGAAAGAGAGAGAAATTAGAAAGAAAGAAAGAAAAAAAGAAAGAGGGAGGGAGGGAGGGACGGAGGCAGGTTTATGTGCACACTGCCCACAAAATTAAAGTGGAAACAGAGTTGCATTTCCTAGCCTCCTGCCCAAAGTATGACTACTTTAGAAAGACAAGTTTCCCTTAGATCATATAGAACCAGAAAGAGTTTGAAATCAAACATTAATAAACTCCCGCATCTGTTAGGTGAAATACCGCAATGTTTAATACCAGCAAAAATACTTAGGACCATTTCCCATGAGGAAAGGGCAATCAGTCCAGCACAAACAACGTGAACCTAACCCATATTCAAGTCTTAATTTATCTTCTCTGGTCATTCTCACTTGTAACTTTGTAAATTGTTACTTTACATAGCCTATAATATAAAAAGCACAATGTATTTTTTTAACATTATACATGTATAATGTTCACCTTCGGATGTTTTTGTCTTCACTTTTGTAATTTTTTTAAAGTCTTGTTATTTATCACATGCTTTAGCAATGTAAACAAAGATTTCCTGTTCAAATAAAGCTCTTAAAACTGAAGAAAGAGGTACAAAGGGGAGAGAATGACAGAGAGAGTAAATGAGAAAAAGAAAAACAGAGGTAGATGTAACAGAAGTAGTTGGAAAGAGAGAGAGATTGAGACAGAGCTTACCCTTATGACTTCTGGGCAAGCATAGTGAGGAGATCTGTGAAGACGGAGATAGACACCCAACAGCATTACACTAGGCAATGAGCACTGTGTTTGACACACACAAACAAGCACCTAAAACACATTCATCAGAACGTGTGCTCACATCATGTAAACAATTAAACAAATACCCCCACCCCAAACACACACAACAAACACTTATCATAAGGACCATATCAGCCTGGGGACTACATGTCTGCTGCAGATGTAAAAAGTCACCCTGATGGATTGGATGAAATCCAGTGTAATAGCAGAGAGAGGTTCACTGCTGCAGTCAGGAAAATGGCACTCAGCGCTCAGTCTGCTACAGTACTGAACTCAATCCATTTTTGGCTTTGCCCGAATGGGTCTCAGCCAACGTCTTGGGCTTCGATTTACAAAAGCCTCTGCTTCCATGTGCTGAGTGCACATTGTGCAGTGGATGACCTGCCACGGTACTGAACACAGGGCCATGGTAAAACTGGGTCACGTGGGGCCGTGGTATAGTGTATTATAATACAACAAAAGAATTGTGGTTTGAACATAGCCTGTGATTCCAACATGCTGTACACACAAAATGTTTGTGTAGTCATAAACCGGGTGGGTTAAACCGTGAATGCTGATTGTCAGAAAGCAGTTATAAATTAAACATCAAGACATTTTTGCCATTCTAATTGCATTGGTAACCAGTTTAAAATAGCATTAAGGCATTTTGGGTGTTTGTGGTTTATTGTCAATATTCCATGGCTAAGGGCTTTATCCATGCCTTGCATCTTAACTGTACCATACATAAATGTTCAAATATGGGGTTCCCTATCAACACATGTATTGCTAACCGGCCTGCATGTTTAACACTGGCTTTTCATGCCAACCAACTACTTAAGAGTCCCTCATTCTCCTTGTGTTTCTCCCACCAATCTTACTTTACATTTAAATGCATTTACATCAGGAGGAATGCAAACATTTGCGTGTGGTGACGTGTCTGGCTGGTTTATGTCCTGCGTACTGTGTAATTCATGAATATATACGGAGATACAGTCAGAGAGTTGTCGTGCAGCTGCTTAAATGCAAAGCACACACACGTACATACGCATGCATGTGCACACAGAATTAGTCGTTATTGCAGTTATGGTAATTTATGCGTTACCGTTCAATTTGAACTAGTCAAACAGAGCCTTTGTTAGAGCCATGCACACCACAAACTAATTATAAACTAACACCGTTTTTTTCTTCAACTAATCGCATAGTTCAGTGCAACTCGTCCTAGGTTATTTGAGAACGATTATTTAAGCAGTGATGTTTTTTCACACCAGTTAGGCTAAACATTTCTCTTAAATGCAAACCAAAGTTGTTCCATCTGAAGACGCCCCTGATCGATCAGACATAAGTCAAATATTTGAGTGCGCGAAAGAGTTACGGTGTATGAAGGTCATATTTCACATCCCGTCAGTCAGAGGCCTATCTCAATCTATGAGATTGATGTCATGTCACTGGGAAGCAAGTATAAAAATGGTAATTCATCTATTTGTCATCATGTCACATTTTATGGAATGTAGTCTGTATTTCTGTTTTCGTCAAATTATATATATGTACAGTGACCTGGGAGTACAGTCGCAATACTATTATCGCCTTTGGGGCCACATGACTGCTGTAATGAGTCACTATGAAAACAGGGAACAACAACAAAAATAGGTTCTGTAGGTAAGAAAATGTGACATTGCCATCGCATGAATTCAGTGTCTTTGAACAGGACACCTAGCTGTACAAAGTCATACAGTGTGAACGTGCATGTTGGACGCGCAACTTTGCCGGAGAAAACAAACCAGATTTATTTTTTGTGGGCTGTTTTCTGGCATTGAGTCATGACCTACTTTTTGTGGGTATGAAATGGGGGAAAAAAAGAGTTAAGCCCTTGACAGAGTTCACCTCAGTTAGCACGTTAGTCTCTCCCGCTAACTTCTGGTTCTTATCTCCTCTGTCACATTGTGCTGGGTCACAGTCTCTTTCTACCAGAGGATGATTGACAGAGATTTAGCATTGCTATGTCGCTAATCTGTAGAGATGCAGGGGTAGGCTATACTGGCTGTGGTTATCTGGGCTGAAGATCTTACCGATCACGCACACACTGACATGTTTGTTGAGACACAAACATGCATGCAAAGCAGCACAAGCATGCTCTAATGCACAAATGAAATTGTAGTTGTCACATGCTTTGCTAACAACAGGTGTAAGTCAAATGCTTGCTTACACACACACACACACACACACACACACACGTCATTTATCTAGGGATTGGCCATGCAAACACAGAAACACACAGTTGACTAACCCGCAGCTTGTCTCCAGTAGACTGTCCCCGACCTGCAGAGAAGCCATGCCAAAGTCTGCTATCCTTATGTTGTTCTTCTCATCCAACAACAGGTTCTCTGGCTTCAGGTCTCTGTGGCTAGAAGGGGAATGAGAAAGAGAGAGACAGTGTTAACCAATTATTTGCACGTACCAGGCTAAGGTGAAAACAAGAAAAACTGAGGACTGTAAATGCACCATGCCTTCCCATGGCTAGAAACGTTGTCCAGGATATTTCTACAGTCTGCACACGGCATTATCCCTTCCTCTGATCCGAGGCTAATGTTTCCACTTTCCAAGAGCCTACTGTCAGGACCAAACCTCTTTCATGTCCAGTGTTCAAGGAATAAAAGATCCTTTCGGAAATGAGAGGGAAATGGCAGACCCCTTCTAAAGCAGGCCTGAGTATGTTTTTTTCTGCTCACCAGGATCTAGATCGGATTGCTGTAAAAGCAGTTGGTGAGAACTACTACCGATGTAAAAGCAAAACAATTATTTGTATTGATTTAATAACTGGTTGGTTGCTTGATTGATTAGTTGGTAAATTAAACTGATTTACAACTCACCATATCGAGTGACTGTGGCAAAAGTCTAGAGCTGATATGATCTGTCGGAAGAACTTCCTGGCCTCCTTAGGTGTTAACCGTCCCTTCTTGACCAGGTAGTCAAACAGCTCTCCGCCCGACACGTGCTCTAGTACCAGGTACCTGGAGAGTAAACCAAAACAAGTTTGATACACAGACTAAAGCTATACTGTGTATATTTCATATTATATACAGTTCATATCTAAAAGCGCATTCCCAGACCAACAACCACGATTGAACCCAACATACCACAAGGAGTCACTAGAGCATGACCAATCAAGAAGGCAGTGCCCAACAACCACCTGTCTATTCCGAATAGCACTGCCCCCTGCAGTACAACTGGGCACTGACGGTATTCCGTGATTAGGATTCTAACCCTTGGCCATAATGAGCTGTATTACGAGACAGTGGCTGCTGCTTCACTCAGGGACCCCTTCAAGAGACTTCTTTACTGAACTCCATCATCAAGCTGTGGATGAACAGCTCCCATGAACTGACAGTTTTTTAAGATGTTTTTGTGGTAGTAGTAGTAGTGGTAGTGGTCCTGGTAGTCTCAATATTATTGTTGGTAGTAGTATTATCA
Source organism: Esox masquinongy (assembly GCA_016801175.1). Lineage (NCBI taxonomy): Eukaryota > Metazoa > Chordata > Actinopteri > Esociformes > Esocidae > Esox > Esox masquinongy. The sequence goes on along the minus strand of JACXGI010000994.1, from coordinate 86,759 downwards.
GTACTGTAGTGTTAGTATTAGTAGTAGTATTAGTGGTACTGTAGTAGTAGTAGCAGTAGTGGTGTTGGTAGTCTCAGTAGCATTGGTGGTTGTTGTAGTATTATCAGTAGTAGTAGTATTAGTAGTAGTATTAGCGGTACTGTAGTAGTAGTATTAGTAGTAGTAGTAGTGGTGCTGATAGTCTCAGTAGTATTGGTGGTAGTAGTATTAATGGTAGTAGTAGTATTAATGGTAGTAGTATTATTAGTAGGAGTACTATTAGTGGTAGTAGAATTACTGTAAAGTGGTAGTAATAGTGGTTGTGGTGCCGGTAGTATCTAGTGGTAGTAGTATTGGTAGTAGTTCTTATACTCTGCACATTTCTGTGGCAGACAGGTGCTGTGAGAGGATGAGGTAACTCTTGTGATAGCTACTGTACTTTATTTTTATCAAAAAAAGACTGCAGACACACTGTCTGCAGGAAGGCAAGCAGGGTCCTTCACAATTCCACAACCCCCCCCCCGTCTCTTTCCCACCCACACCACTTCCTGATTTATTAGCAGATTAAGGGATGTGCTGAAGCGTTCACCTGCCAACGCTAGTTAAATCTGGAACACATTCACACATGATTTGTGAGTGTGCGAATGTATCCGAGGCAAACACTTTGCATCCGTGTCGGCGATCCGTCTGTGTCATTGGAATATTAGGAAAACAGATTCCAGCTGGGGCCTTTATCAATTATTGAATAGTGCATTAAGCGGACCCATTGGAGCAAGAACACGGGAAAGATTTAATACATAGGATAACATATGGATCCACATTAAGAAACCTGCAGGAATGCAAATAGGCAAGGGGACCCAATGAAACATCAAATGCCAGCGTGGAAATGGCTTGGAGAAAGACGTTTTTCAAGTGATATTTAACGTGTATTGCTTGTTTGCTCAAGTGAATTTCAACATGTCTTGCTTGTTTGCTGACATGTTGCTATGCACTCGAGCTTCTCCAAATATGCAATTTAAGAGTTTTTATGGTGGGCACATTAGTTACAACCCCAACCAAATAGTTTACTAAAAGGATACTCACAAATACTTCTTGTTTTCGTAGACATCGTGCAACTTTAAAACATGAGGGTGCTCTATGAGCTTCAGAATGGCTATCTCCCGCTCCACCTGCAGATAAACAAACAGAGAGACAAGAGGGAAATCAGACTGTTTATATTATATACATTTTACCTGGGCAAAAGCAGCCATGTAACTTATGACAATGGTTTTTCCCCTTTGGAAGTGCAAAGAAAGAGTGAGCACAGGAAAGGGAAAGTGAATAATTGAGGGAGAATAAGAAGTGGCAGAGACAGATAGAGTGACAGAGGGGAAAAAACAAACAAACAAAGAAAAAATAATCAAGAATGGTTGGGAAGAAAAGAATGACTGTTTTCAAGCATGGTAGCTTGGGCTCATGCCAGGGCCCGTGGGCACATCAACAAGCCTACCACTTGTTTAGGTCCTGCTCCTGACATAGCAAAACCACACACCAGCTAATTCATCTAATTAATCAAACAACTGGATCACAGCAGGTAGGGGACAGCTACTGTACCAGTTGTGTGTGTGTAATATTTTCCAGTGGACCTTGGACAATGCTTGAGTTAGGGTTCCAGCTGCAAGAGACATTTGGTCTGAGATGTTCTATTACAAAAATGACTACATAGTGACTAACAGTAACCTGATGACAAAACACATCAGTGACCAACAATAAATATCAACTGCATTTATTTTGCCACTGTGCATCCAGAGGTAAGTGTGTGTAACCTTGGTCTGTCATGAACAGTTACCCTGTACTAACATCATCCCACATGCTGTGTCGTCCTCCATTTGGTGTGATGGACTCACTTGTATGTAATACTATCACTATTCAAAAGAATGATGGGAACCATTGCTGGACTACATGCTTTAAAACATCAAATGACAGGGGAAGTGACAGGTCAATGGAGAAAATGCTTAATGTTGAAACTTTTATAGAACTATAAGATCTAGGTGGACAATAAATGAGTTACATGAGTATATAAAACTTTTGTTAGAGGCTGAGACGTTTGTTTGTTTCAGTTACTGAACAAACCAACGCTTATTAGAGGCATGCTTCTATTTTGAGTCAGGCATCAGTCGTCAATCGTCATCGCATCATTATCCCCATAAAGGCTAGCGGCAAAACATTAGATATTTAGCCAACACTTTTTTTGAAGAATGAGTTGATATTTGTTGACAAACCTCACCCTGTCCTAATCAAAATGCAGAGGTGGTAAAAATCTAAACGAAACAGACCTTATTGGATGTGAAACAAAAAATCCCCTACGAAAGAAAAGAAGGGTGGAATAACAGAAGGAGATAAACACAATCATGTTTTGCCACTACTGTAGGTTTTGTGGGGATTAAGACTCATACTATAGTAGTTAATATTGATAGTACTATCCTATTTGTTCTCCTTACCAGTCAAACAACCTTATGGATATAATTTCTATGGGTCTATTCACACTGCACAGACCCATAGAAATTTAAACTGGTAAAAATCAACAAAAAATGTGTCCTGTTTTTACTGAAGTTCTCAATTCATTAACTGTCCACTACAGATACAGTACCACCCACTGATCACTGCGTTACCCCTGTGCAATGTAGAAACATGACAGGTGACGGAAGAGGTCTAGGCTCAGAAGTCAAAGAACACTGTGTTAGTGAAATACATTAAGTTAACTAGCTAGATAGTTACCTAGCTAGCTAGGGCTACCTCTTCTGACACAAACAACTTAATTAGGATGTTTCTTAAAGTGGTAAACATATATTTTTTAGCAACTTTCTGTTTTCAAATTTCTTTTGATCAGAGTGGGCATTACTGAAAGGAGTCGAGGAAGGAGGCAGCTTCTAAAAGGATTTTAAAAGAAAATCCTTTTAGCTAGCCAACTTTTGGTGGAATATATTCAACCAAATTCAGCAGTTCAGCAGTATCCCTAACTTCAGCAGTATCCCTAACTCTATTTCTTTTAGTTTAAGAACTTTGACAGGTAGATGTTAGCTTGAGAGCTAAAGTTGGAAACATCATTGCATGCTTGGTTTATGACAGTCAAACTTAAGAAATGTTGCCCATTTGTCAACAAAACACTATCTATGTAGATGTAAAGTGGTAAAATACAAACTCCTAATCAAAACCATCCAATCGTGTAGTACATCACTCATGGTATGATACTGTGTGTTACAACCTGAACAGTTTGGCATGTATTTGTATGAGGTTTTCAATCCAATGTGTGTCATATCACACAAAAGTTGTGTGAACAGAATAAAAAATGCATCTTTTATTGACTTTTTACAGTATCGCAGATACTGCAATAGCCTCTGAGATATCTGGTCTATAAAATGTCTACTGCAAATCTCAGGAGGGCACACATACACCTTTAGCCCAGAGTGCTGAGTTGTGTTTACAGTAGGCTAGCAGGAGCAATGCCAGCATAGTAAAAACATGAAGGATGAAGCTGGGCAGCTGGCTCATGTCTCTCCTAATCACACTCTCCCTAATTGCTTCATTAAAGTGTCTGGCTTGTTAACCACAGGAACAGGTACCATAAACCATAAATACAGAAAAGAAACAGTCCGGCACAAAAAATATTCACATTTCCCTGCACAGTTCAGCTTATGCTCTGCAATAGTAGAACTCCATCTGCACAATATTTTGCTGAGTTTGGCTAATTGGTGTGTTATTTTCAGATTGCAAAGCTGGTGCCGGCAGTGGCTGTTGGATGGGTAACTTTGGTGGACATAAATGTTCAACTCATTCCATATATTCTCAAATAGATTTGGTTTTGATTAGGCCACTCCAGAACCCTGAACATTTTCATTTTTAAACCACTCCCTTATGGTTTTGGCTGTATGTTTGGGGTCATTGTCATGCTGGAAAATGAGTCTTCTACCAACTCCCAGGTCTGTTGCAGACATCAGCAGGTTGTCTTCTAGGATTTCTCTATACTTTGCTGAATCCATTTTGCCCTCTATCTATCCAGGCCCGGATGCAGAGAAGCATTTCCATAGCATGATGCCGCTACCAACATGCGTCACGGTAGGGATGATGTTCTCAGGATGATGTGCAGTGTTAGTCTTGCGCCAAACATAGAGCTTAGCGTTGAAACCAAAAAGATCTATTTTGGTTTTATCAGACTATAGAATCTTCTTCCACTTGGTCTCAGAGTCTGTCACAATCCTTCTGATCTGTTAATTTCTTTTTACCAATCTTTTATAAAGATCACTTTCGTGAAAGACTCAGGCTACTGTTGCAATACGCACAGTGTCAGATGTGGAAAACTGTAACTTGCAGTGTCAGCCCAGATCTGCTGTGAAGACTGTAACTCCTTTAGAGTTGCCAAAGGCGTCTTGGTGGCCTCCCTGACTTGTGCCCTTCTCGTCTGGATACTAAGGTTTTTGAGGACAGCCTGTTCTAGACACATTCACATTTGTGCCATATTCTCTCAACCTCTCAATACTGGAATTTAGTGAGCTCCAGGAGATATTCAATGCCATGGAAATCTTATTATATCCTACCACTGATTGTTGCTTTTGAAGAATCTTTTTCTGGATTTTCCTCATTCCTTTGTCATAATGTAGTTTTTGTTAACGATTGTACAAACCTACTGTGGGACCTCCCAGTGACAGAGGTATTTAACCTGAAATCATGTGAAACACTATGAGTTAGAATGTTTGCCAAATAGCTGGTTCCAATCCGCAAGCCAACAAGATGAGGAATTAATAACTAAATTGTTGGTGGGCCTCTAAATGGCTTCCAGTGCACGGTTAAAATCTGGCACACCTTCCCTTTAACAAGAAACTCTATCTTTATCTCTATCTCCCTTTATCAAATGAACCATTCAAATGCCAAATACAATACCTTAGTTACATATTTTGATGTTGCAACACAGAATAGGTGAAAAGACACTAAAAGAATGTGTGTTCATTTCAGCTGAAGCAAAGAAACCCCTGTTAGCTTCCAGACTTGGGACTTATTTCAACAGACAGTGCGGATGTCCTGGTTTCAAGAGCCAGTAGGTCTTAATAGCCTAGTATCAGAACGCATATGAGTTGCCTTGGAGCAACATCTGGATGCACAGAGAGGACCAAACATTGCAATTGCTGACTGTTGCACCCTGATGCTTGTCATCTGGACCCAGTGAGCCAATTATCTAGAATTAAGTCATGATGTGCATGCATGATTCTAAAGTTTGATTCTATGTTGAATGTCCTGGAATGGCCTGTGTATGGCTCCCAACTATCCAAAGTCAGCTGCAAGCTGCAGCAAGGAGATGCATCCCAATCGCGTCCTTAATTACTACACACAAGCATTTGGCTCCACTAGCCACTACAACGACTGTATTTTGTATGCAACCAGTCTTTTTTTTTTAATCGGGGAGCTAATTAATTTACAGAACGTTAACCTCCACGTCTGTTTAAAACCAAACTTTTCTTGACATTCCCTTAGTGTTTAAATCATCGTAACGCAACCAAATCAATGCACCACATTGCAATACATATTTAAAAGATGATAAACCACACACAGTGTTGACATGTATTTAATTAATTTATTAAAGACAGTTATGCAACACCCAATGCCCTTGTGTGAAAATTAATCACCCTCTTAGACTCAAAGACTGGGTATGTCACCTTCAACCGCGATGACTACAATAAAATGCTTCCTGTAGTTAATAATTAGTCTCTCACTTGCTCTTGAAGAGATTTTGTCAGGACAGCCACTTCTGGGAAGATTCAAGGTCAAAGTTAGTCATATTTATACTGGGCATGCAGGGGGGCTCAAATCAGGCCTAATTTCTTACCATGGGATTCAAACTAAAACTTTTCTTGGATTGAATTAACCAGAAACTTTTTCACACTGGAAGATTGCTTGTTTGATTACCTAGCATACCAAATAAGTTAAACAAACAGCTAAAACACCACAACAAGATCTGACCAAATTCAATTTTAAAAAATGTGCACAGTGCAGAAAATAGACAGAGGGTAAATACTTTTTCATAGCTCTGTATACCTATTTTACCTAATGCCTGAATTCCGCAACTCTACTCGGCACACAGCTTTACCCATTGTTTTGACTTTCTACCTATTGTAAGTGTACAAGTGCCAGTGCCAGCAGGGTAGGGGAAAATGTATTTTAATCCTATCAGCCATCAGGCTCCTGAACTGAGAGCCAGACACTGGCCCAAAGCACAGCCAAATTGTAGGCGGCATAGACTTTAAATATTTGAGAGCCTAGAGTAGTCCAGTTGTGTGAGTCTCTGCCTCCGGTGCACATTAACTTAATTAGGTTGTCTTTTAAAGTGGTAAACATATATTTTTTAGCAACAGTCTGTTTTCAAATTTCTTTTGATCAGAGTGGGCAGTACTGAAAGGAGTCGAGGAAGGAGGCAGCTTCTTTAAAAGAAAATCCTTTTAGTTAGCCAACTTTTGGTGGAACATATTCAACTTTTTGTCTGCTACAATGGTTAGCAGTACCCCTAACTCTATTTTTTTTGTTGAAGAACTTTGACAGGTAGATGTTAGCTTGAGAGCAAAAGTTGGAAACAGCATTGCATGCTTGTTTAATGACTGTCAAACTTGAAATGTTGCCCATTGGTCAACAAAACACTGTATCTATGTAGATGTAAAGTGGTAAAATACAAACTCCTAATCAAAACCATCCAATCGTGTAGTACATCACTCATTTAGTATGATACTGTGTGTTACAACCTGAACAGTTTGGCATGTATTTGTATGACGTTTTGAATCCAGTGTGTGTCATATCACACAAAAGTGGTGTGAACAGAATCAAAAAATGTATCTTTTATTGACTTTTTACAGTATTGCAGATAATACAGTAGCCTCTGAGTAATCTGGTCTATAAAATGCAACCGCTGCTGAATCGGTTTGATTCCAGCTATCTGCTTTTTTCCTAGATTTCCCTTCTATTAATTTATATTTCCCTTCTAAAAATTACATTAATCTATAATTTTTTCCTAGATCTCTTCTATTAATTAAAGTATAAAAATGCCCAGAATCTTTCTCTCTCTCATATACCATACCAATCAAATGTTTGTGGACACCCTTACCTACAGTGAGGGAAAAAGTATTTGATCCCCTGCTGATTTTGTACGTTTGCCCACTGACAAAGAAATGATCGGTCTATAATTTTAATGGTAGGTTTATTTGAACAGTGAGAGACAGAATATCAACAAAAAAATCCAGAAAAACGCATGTCAAAAATGTTATAAATTGATTTGCATTTTAATGAGTGAAATAAGTATTCGACCCCTCTGCAAAACATGACTTAGTACTTGGTGGCAAAACCCTTGTTGGCAATCACAGAGGTAAGACGTTTCTTGTAGTTGGCCACCAGGTTTGCACACATCTCAGGAGGGATTTTGTCCCACTCCGCTTTGTCCCACTCCGACTCTTCTTCAAGTCATTAAGTTTTTGAGGCTGACACTTTGAAGTTTTGAGGCAACTCGAACCTTCAGCTCCCTCCACAGATTTTCTATGGGATTAAGGTCTGGAGACTGGCTAGGCCACTCCAGGACCTTAATGTGCTTCTTCTTGAGCCACTCCTTTGTTGCCATGGCCGTGTGTTTTGGGTCATTGTCATGCTGGAATACCCATCCACGACCCATTTTCAATGCCCTGGCTTAGGGAAGGAGGATCTCACCCAAGATTTGACGGTACATGGCCCCGTCCATCGTCCCTTTGATGCGGTCATAGGCAGCATTCCTCCTCCTCCAAACACGGCGAGTTGAGTTGATGCCAAAGAGCTCGATTTTGGTCTCATCTGACCACAACACTTTCACCCAGTTCTCCCCTGAATCATTCAGATGTTTATTGGCAAACTTCAGACGGGCCTGTACATGTGCTTTCTTTAACAGGGGGGCCTTGCGGGCACTGCAGGATTTCAGTCCTTCACGGCGTAGTGTGTTACCAATTGTTTTCTTGGTGACTATGGTCCCAGCTGCCTTGAGATCATTGAGAAGATCCTCCTGTGTAGTTCTGGGCTGATTCCTCACCATTCTTATGATCATTGCAACTCCACGAGGTGAGATCTTGCATGGAGCCCCAGACCGAGGGAGATTGACAGTTCTTTTGTGTTTCTTCCATTTGCGAATAATTGCACCAACTGTTGTCACCTTCTCACCAAGCTGCTTGGCGATGGTCTTGTAGCCCATTCCAGCCTTGTGTAGGTCTATAATCTTGTCCCTGACATCCTTGGACAGCTCTTTGGTCTTGGCCATGGTAGAGAGTTTGGAATCTGATTGATTGCTTCTTTGGGCAGGTATCTTTTATACAGGTAACAAACTGAGATTAGGAGCACTCCCTTTAAGAGTGTGCTCCTAATCTCAGCTCGTTACCTGTATAAAAGACACCGGAGAGCCAGAAATCTTTCTGATTGAGAGGGGATCAAATACTTATTTCACTCATTAAATGCAAATCAATTTATAACATTTTTGACATGCGTTTTTCTGGATTTTTTTGTTGTTATTCTGTCTCTCACTGTTCAAATAAACCTACCATTAAAATTATAGACTGATCATTTCTTTGACAGTGGGCAAACGTACAAAATCAGCAGGGGATCAAATAATTTTTTCCCTCACGGTATTCATGTATATCGTCATACCCATGAAAGCTCTACTGACAAGCTCTTAGAGAAAAGGGGTAAGGGTAGAGGGTTGAGATTGAGTCCAGGGAAGTGAGGAAGGAATGTGAGGCAAAGGGGATGTGAGCAGTTGAAATAAAAGTACTTCTATTCCCATCAAAACACTCAACCTTCAAAAGTTCTGACTCTGGGATCGGGGCTACAGCCTCAGAATTAAAAAATAAAATCCTTCCCTTTAATCTATGGCCCAGTGACCGGCCCTGCCAAGCCCTCTGTCATGCTGGATTCTGCGTACATCTCCCTCTGCCTTCCTTCTCTACGCTTTCACTTTCTGAATGATAGGGAATTAAGGAGTGAAGGAAGGAGAGAAAGAAGTAGAAACCAAAAGAGAGGGATGGAGAAAAAAGGAGATTCTTGGTTCCAGCAGCAATGTTTGATTTCTTGAATTCTTCATATCAGCCCATTTTCATTCTGTCTCTCTCTTCTACCTGTACACAATCACTTTTTCATTATTTTCACACACTATCCCACATGGCAACCTCTTTCCCTCAGACGAACCATGCCTAGTGACAATATGTTTACACAACATGCCCAATGGCGCACACACACACACACACACACACACACACACACACACACACACACACACATAAACTACAGTACAATAATAATAATAATCTAATAAAGTGCATATGAACACTAAAATGTGTGGTTATTGTAGGTCAGGGTTGCCAGATTGGCTGATTACCTACAGGCTGGTCACATTCCAAAATGACTGATTATACAGCCCATTTCTCCTAAATGAAACCCACTCTGGCAAATCTGTCACCTCTGCCATAGACAGACTTAAGGTAAACTGACTGATTTGCAAAAGACAGAAACTCATGATCCAAATTGCAACTATAACGGATCGATTAACTTGGCTATCATTACAGCAGAGCAGTTGCCAGATTACAAGGGGGAAAAAATCAAATTAACTGAAAATGATCGAATGGGACTATGGCAGCCGTTTAGGGGTTACAACAATAGAGAACTGAAAAGAGAGTTCAAAACTCAAGACTAGGACCTCTGGAAATACCAACAACTGCTATTGTGAAAATGATACAGGAGGAGTGGATTGGTATAGTAATGTTTGTTATGACCACTCATGTCAAGTTAATTATGGAAAACAAGTGGGGGGGATTCCAGGGTAGAGGAGCAATTGGGGTCAGTCCGTTGCTTAGCCGTCATATCTAATGTTGCGCCCGCTAGATCTTCACCCCTGTCATCTTCTTGGATCACACTCGCCTGCCCACACACACACACACACACATTTGCTGGGTAATTAAACCCATGTACAAGGTAGACAACCCCCCCCCGTTCCCCACGCAGCCCCCCCACCCCACTCTCTTTTGCAGACAGAGACAGACAACGCAATTTATTAGACTCAATTATTTCACATATGGTACGTTAACGTAGTGGGAGAAGGGAGTGATACGGGGGAGAGAGGCTGTCACGCAACTGACCTCGGAGCAACGTGTCATGTCCACATCTTCTCCTGTGTGTTCCTGACAGGAGGAGTGTGTGCATGTGTGTGCACGTCCATGCGTGCATCTCATACATAATGGTCTTTAAAAACAAAATAGTGTCGTCAGATTAATGGAAATTCTGCTTGTTTTTTGCTTTTTCGTTGTTAAAAAAACTCATTTGATTGATGAAGTTTCAAATACTTCAATCCTATTCAGTTTGTTTTAAAGATGTTTGTCTGCAGATAAATCTAATTATCGATTTGAATGTGGGGCACATTGTCGTAGTAGTTTTTATTAGGGCAAATTACTTAACCAAGATCACCGCAGAAAATTCAGTGTGCTACTATGACCCTAATTATAGTGACACCAGAAAAAACACATATACAAACCCGAGAAGGATATGGTTATCAATTCTTGAGAACCTGCCTTATCTACTTTGAAGAGCTACCAAAATGATTGTCAGACCGCTCTGCAGCATTTCACAAACATATTCAATCTGTTACTGGAGCAATGCACTGCTCCTGCCAGTTTCTAATTCTCCAGTATTTTTTCAGTTGCAAAGAAACAGAAGCTGTCCTTCCTGGTAACTACAGACCTGTAGAACTCACCTTGGTCATTATGAAAACATTGAGTTCCAAGTCACTGTTACTGCCGCATCTAAAAACATATCTCTGGAGCCGGCCTAGAACCACTGCAGTTTGTCTACAGGTCAGTGGACAGCAATTCCAAAATGGGCCTTTACTAAATTCTCCAACACCCCCACTTTGGTTGACAAACAGGATGCAAAACGTTAATATGGGTAAGTACATTTCTGACATTTTATCTCAGCAGCACCAGAATGCCACAATGATGTGAGCTCAAAGCGCTTTTCTACGCACTCTACACCAACAACTATACCTCCAACAATGCTGTCAAACTACTACACTTTGTATATGACACCGCTCTGGCTGTCACTGTACAATGGATCACAAACTTCCTGACCAACAGGAGTCAGCAGGTGAGGCTGGGGAACACCACATCCAGCACCCGAACAATCAGTACCGGCACCCCCCTGGGTTGTGTGCTCTCCCCACTGCTCTTCTCCCTCTACACCAACGACTGCACCTCAAGAGACCCATCTGTCAAACTACTGAAGTTCGCAGACGATACTACGGTCATCGGCCTCATCCGGGATGGTGACGAGTCTGCCTACAGACAGGAGGTTGAACAGCTGGTCCTCTGGTGTGGTCAGAACAACCTGGAGCTCAACACGCTCAAAATTGTGGAGATGACTTTGGACTTCAGGAGGAGCCCCCCAACTCTGCCCCCCATCACCATTCTCAACTGCCCTGTGTCTGCAGTGGAATCCTTCAGGTTTCTGGGATCCACTATCTCCCAGGATCTAAAGTGGGAGCCCAACACAGACGCCATCATTAAAAAGGCCCAGCAGAGGATGTACTTCCTGCGCCAGCTTAAGAAGCTTAATCTGTCCATGGAGCTACTGATCCACTTTTACACAGCCATCATCCAGTCTGTTCTCTGCACGTCCATCACTGTTTGGTTTGGATCTGCCATGAAACTGGAAAGGAACAGACTCCAACGGACAGTCAGAACTGCAGAAAAGATCATTGGTGCCAACCTGCCCTCCATCCAGGACTTATACACAACCAGAGTCAGTAAAAGGGCAGGAAACATCACTGCAGATCCATCACACCCTGGATACAACCTGTTCCAGCCCCTCCCCTCTGGTAGGCGCTACAGAGCACTGTACCCCAAAACGAACATACACAGGAACAATTTCTATCCACAGGCCATCACTCTGATGAACAGTCAACTTCAGACACTTAGTGCCAGGGACAATCCCTGTATAACAACCCAGTAACTCTGACCCTAACATCTACCTGTTTACTACTTATTTTTTTGTCATCCTGTAATTCAGTGCTGTTCATACTGTATATATCATATCCACCTACCTCATGTACATTACACCTGCACAAAAATTACTTATTTATTCATTCCAGCATCGTTTGCACTCTGCTCCATTACACTTTATATGTACAGATCACATCCACCGTCATTATGTAAATAATAATACCTGCACAAAAATATTTATTTCCAGCACCCTTTAAACCCTGCTCATTGCACTATTGTCTCATCAGTCTTACTATATTGTTGTTTGGTTTATTATGTGTATTTATGTGTACCGTATATTGCAGTCAGTGACTCTTGTTGAGTGTCCTTTGTTTAAGTTTTGTATGAGTAAGCACATCGTGAGCCTGTATTATCCAGAGTCAAATTCCTCGTAAGTGTACACATACCTGGCGAATAAAGCTGATTCTGATTCTGATGGAGGTCGACTGGGTGGTGACCTGGTGTAGTCAAAATAATCATGAACCAAATCTCAAAGGCGATGATTTAAGAAAATTTCCCCACCTCTCCACCCTTAAGATTTAATCATTCAAATTACTAGCGACCATAATCTCCCACAGTCTCAGATAGGAGGACAACATCACAGCAATCACAAAGGAGGCATACCAGCGGATGTTCTACTTTCAACAGCTGAACAATCGTCAGACATCATTAGTTCTGTTATTAATAACTTTCTGTGTGTTGATGTGTTTTTCTCTGGGATGCACTGAAACCTCAGAGGAGCCATTTGAAGGTAGGCATGTACTGTGGCATTTTAATTCAGGGGTTCATTTACTTTATGATATTTTTTGTTTTTATATTCATTTTGCCAAGTAGAAATGATTTACTGCATTCATTAATATATGGCAACGCGTTAAAGGCCAAAGTGCTTCTGTTTATTTTACAGGCATCCAAAAACTAAAATCATATCAAATTGCTAAATTATTACCATCTGATGATGATTGTAAAATAACTGCATAATGGAAAAATTAAGGTAAGGGTAAATACTTTTCAGACAAATATTTCCGATTGCATTTTTAAAAACATAGTGGATATAGGGTGGATATATAATGGCTAAATACCATCATTGGGCTACTATTCAATTTTAAGCATTAAATAGGCAGTAAGCAGTAAGTGTCAGGAAAAAAGTCTGGTCTGAAAATATTTAATGTTAAGATTTCATAATACATTTCATGATTCAGACAATGTCAAAAAAGGGCACACCTGTAGTGGAATGACCAGATGTGAGAAAAAAAATCAATAAAAAGTGGGGATACTGTTGATGCTTATAGTGTCATAATTTATTGAAAAAAATTATACTTTTCGGTCAAAGACCTTCATCAGGCATGATTAAGACAACAAAAAAGAAATGCAAAACAATACTAATCCAACCTCAAAAAGCACTTAGAACTGGAAAAAAGACATAAAAAAACTGGAATCGCCTAGAACTGGAACAAAACCAGACATAGCAGAGAGTGACTAACTCTCTCCAGACAATGTATTGTGATGTTAGAAAACCATTCTCCGTCCTCATTATAATCAACTGTTATAAAACAATGTGCCATTCAGGCTAAAAGATTTGTTTGAGAGACCACAGAAGGCCTAGTCCCAGCATCTCAGGGTTGGTTGAGCTGGCCTGGGGTTTCCATAGGGAATGGTGGGTAGTGTAGTTAGCTGTGGATGAGTTTTGTTCCTGATTGTGCTAATCAGTGCTAATGAGACAAGGAGCGTCATGGCCGCAAGTGGCATCCAACAGGGAGGAGTACGAGAGTGTGTGCCATGGCCATACCCACTGCTTAACAGGCAATGCCAGCTCTAGCCTTTTGGGGGCCCTAAGCAAAATTTATTTTGGGGCCCCCTCTCCCCTATCGGTCAAGGGCTCCCTAGCAGTCGTAGGCCCCATAGTGGTCGGGGGCCCTAAGCGACCGCTTATGTCGCTTATGCCTGGAACGGGCCCTGTTAACAGGAGCTGGAAGGGGGCAGATGTTTATTCTTTCACCTTTTTTTTGCATCTTCTCCAATTTTTTGCCTATTACCTCTATATCTCATTAAAACAACAGACTGTGTTAGTATTCAGTGAAAGCAGAATCATCTGTTGATCATAGATAGTATGAGAGTCACTCACAAGATCTCCCCTGAAACCCAGTCAGTATTTCCTGGTTTTGCTCAGTGCTCTCTCTGTTCTCCAGGGAACCTGCTTTGTCGCTACTGCTAATGAACATAAATCACATAAGGCAAGGCTAAGCTTTTCTTACCAAGAACCAATCTGTTAAAGCATTGTTATGTCTCTAGAGGTGAAAGACAGTGAAGAGAAAAGTGGGAAGCGGTCAGAAGTTGAAGGCTGATAGAAGTCTTGTCAGAAGTCTTGTGAATTCCTGTCAGAAACCTGGTAGAAACCTGGCAGAAAAACTGGCTGCATTCCAACAGAGTAGAGCACTACTTAAGATGTTTTTTCATTGGTGCTGCTTAAAATCCATAGCATTAGATCAGTGGTAGTCATTGATGACACAGTCTTGGGAGTTTCACAAGTATTGCAGGATTATGTTCCAACCAGGGACTAGATATGAGCTAACAACACACTGAGCTGAAAGATAAAATGCACATTTACCTTACGTGAGAAGTACATCAGGTAGCGTGTGCTTGGAGGGACTGCTTAAGCAATTCAATCAAGGAGCCTCCTCTGAAGTCAAAAAGGTCTTATGAGCCTTTGTGGGTTTTGAACCTGTGACCTCAGTGTAATTATTTCTTTCACCGCAAGGATCTGCTGCCTGTGTTCCAATTATCTTTTTCAAATCCCTGCTAATCACATACTTCTAGAGCACCGCTGATCCACAGTCACCTCTATTAGCACCACAGAGTCTCAGAGTTGGAGCTCTGATCTAGGATCAGTTTCGGCTTTTGGATCATAATGAATATCATGACATGATCAGCACTCCTATTCTGAGATGGCTTGTGGGTGGGGGTGGGGGGTGGGGGGGTGCTGTTTGGGCGTATTAACACCTGTTCATTTTCACAAACACTAAGTCATTAACGATGATCCGCTTGTGGCAGACGCAAAACTATGCACGGCATACTCCCATACACAGCTGAACAATTACAAGGATACATTAATGCATGCATATAAACATTTACACAATACACACAACATAATCAGGGTCTCACGTGTGTTAACGGGCCAGTAAGGCTTCAGCTTTTCCGCTATCCCACTAGCAGTGTTCAGAGGACCAGGATCAATGAGACAAAGTACCCGCCTGATCTGTCCTGCTTCCCATAGGAAGTTGGGGATCACCATAACCCAACACAAACTCTTTATACTGGAAATGTGCGCATGTACATCCGCACATAAATACTAAGGAACACAGACACCCAACTGGGGTACAGTGCTGTGGAGACAATCCTTCTTCAATGGAATGTGTTGTCGTATTGAACCCGTTAGCCAGCTCAACTTACCCATCTATCTACAATTTCCATAGGGGGACACAATCCTGAATAGGTGGATGATACGTGCACACAAACACACACAAACACACACACACACACACACACACACACACACACACACACACACACACACACACACACACACACACACACACAGTACAGCTGTTTATCTGCTGCAGTTAATGTCTTTGTGGGTATATGCATTCTAGTTATGTGCTCTGGTTGGTAACCTAGCAAGGAGATCATCCAACGGATCAACCGACACTTGAATTCATCAAACCTATTTGTATGTTTCTTGCTGTATATAGTTTCATTTAATTTTTATTTCTTTACTAGTTTATTCATCAGAGTTTTGGTTCTGTGTTCTTATTGTTAAAGCACGCACAATAACATGTGATGCAGACAGGGAGGTCTACAAATCTCCAGATGTTATGTTTGGGTTGGCATTTACCTGATTTATTATTTTCCTTTTGGCTCTGAGGGATATATTGAATTTAGCCAAAACTGCCTGAAGAATTGTTCGGGATACAAAGAAAAAGCCACAGGTAACCTCAGGAGAAATACAGGCAGCTCTGGAAAAAGATGGTGTGGTTGTGTCATTGAGCACAATATCACGATACTTGAACAAAAATGAGCTGCATGGTCGAGTTGCCACAAAGAAGCCTTTACTGCGCCAATGCCACAAAAAAGCCCGGTTACAATATGCCCGACAACACCTTGACACGCCTCACAGCTTCTGGCACACCGTAATTTGGAGTGACAAGACCAAAATAGAATTATATGGTCACAACCATAAGCGCTATGTTTGGAGAGGGGTCAACAAGGCCTATAGTGAACAGAATACCATCCCCACTGTGAAGCATGGTGGTGGCTCACTGATGTTTTGGGGGGGGTGTGAGCTATAAAGGCACGGGGAATCTTGTGAAAATTGATGGCAAGATGAATGCAGCATATTATCAGAACATACTGGCAGACAATTTGCATTCTTCTGCATGAAAGCTGCACATGGGACGCTCTTGGACTTTCCAGCACGACAATGACCCTAAGCACAAGGCCAAGTTGACCCTCCAGTGGTTACAGCAGAAAAAGGTGAAGGTTCTGGAGTGGCCATCACAGTCTCCTGACCTTAATATCACCGAGCCATTCTGGGGAGATCTTAAACCTGCGGTTCATGCAAGACGACCAAAGACTGCATGACCTGGAGGCATTTTGCCAAGACTAATGGGCAGCTATACCACCTGCAAGAATGCGGGGCCTCCAGGTTCCAAGAAGACTTTTGAACAGGGGTAAGTTAATTTTTCTCTTTGTTGCCAGGTTTTGTTTCATGATTGTGCCATTCTGTTTTGACTGTAGAAAATTAATTTATTGTCATTCTTATTTATTCATTATCTTATTATAAGGGTTTTGTATTCTGTATGCTTGATCAATTACACATGTACTGAAAGACTTGTCTCTCTCTG
This sequence comes from Esox masquinongy, assembly GCA_016801175.1. Taxonomy (NCBI): domain Eukaryota; kingdom Metazoa; phylum Chordata; class Actinopteri; order Esociformes; family Esocidae; genus Esox; species Esox masquinongy. The sequence goes on along the minus strand of JACXGI010000994.1, from coordinate 69,829 downwards.
TGTCCAACTTGTAAGGCCAGTATCTGTATTCAGGGGCAGTGATGAATGGAATGTCGGCTGCGCAGGGCCTTGGCTCCTTTTAGCAGTAAGAGAAACAGGCCTCTGCCTGTGCCATAAAACCCCATAAGAAACTGTTCTCTAGGAGGAAGCTCTCGAACAGCAGGGGGTTATTATTACTTACATCCTACAGGTGAACAGAGCTCTATTCCTTATTGGGAAGAGTATAGTTAATTTAAGTCTCCATATAGTAACTGTCCAGATTGATATATCTCAGCCTTTGACCGGGTTGTCTGGGCAACCGACAGTCTATGATTCTCTGTGCCTCTTGGAGCCAACCTGAGCACAACTCAGGTTGCCTCTTGGAGCCAACCAGAGCACAACTTGGAGTGCAACCTTGCATTTTTAGACTACCCCATAGTGGTGACTATTCCTTGTATGTACATTCTGCAAATGCTAATTCCATCATCTGTACTGTTGGAAGAGAATATAAGCTTGAAACTTGAAATGCATAATCAGAACAATCTGTCATGACTTACTCTGTGTTGGTCTCTGTACTTGTACTCTTTTTGTCATGATGGTTGTTCCCGTGGATCCACGTAATTAAACTTGAAATAATTAACTGTTATACCAGACTCTGAGAAGTTTTTATTTCAAAAATCGTGAACATTTTCCATCTTCCACAATTTGGCACCCCAGATGAGACTTCAATATCTTCACGACAACGGTGTCTGCTTTTCAACTCTCTCCAGCTGACTGAACTGCGCGCATCATAAATAGGTAAGCAAAACCTCCTTGACAAAATTCGCAGTAGTTCATATCAGTCTATTTGAGAGTTGAATTTTTTACACCGGAGCCGGGAGTGACGAAGTCCGATTTGTTACATATAAAATAACAGTTGATTATTTATGGTACATGTTGTATTGATGTTTCATTGTCATAATTTTATGTACTAAAAGAAAAATATAGAAAATCCTTTGATAAAAAGTTAAAGAACAAAAAAAGAGATGTAACTGAATATTTGATAACAAAGTATGATCATTAAGAGAACTCCTAAACAGTATAGTATAGCCAATACGAGGTTCCCAAAATCTGTTGTATGTGAGGGAATAACTAATTTGACGCTTCCGAGAACTTATTCCCACCTAAAGTGAGGGAGCTAGCTGACCGGTTATCAACTGCTGCTGAGGGGTTAGAGTCCCCCAGCAGAGGTGGTTAGAGTCCCCTTGCAGGCGATTAGATAGCTGTGTGACGCAACCTAATTGGGTCACATTACTCCCCTTGGTGGGTTGCAATAGCAGTGGTTGACGAACCCCTATGTGCCAAGCCAAGGCTGGTCCTAAAAGGAAGGATAAATTAAGAATTCAAATTAGATTATCCAAGAAACCCTATGTTGAGGATACCCAAGAACATTAGGTGAGGGGCCATATCCAAGAAACCCTATGTTGAGGATACCCAAGAACATTAGGTGAGGGGGCTAAAAATCTCTACACTGTTAACAGAAGTATGAATGGTCGATCTTGAATGAGTGTTTGTGTGTGAGCGAGTGAGCTGAAGTTTTGTATGTGCGTGGTTGGGGACTGAATGTGTGTGAGAATGAGAGTGTGTGCTCAATAAAACGTGTGATTGGGTTGCGTTCCTTATTGTCGCACCACTACACTTGTGTTTTTTTTGCATGTCATGATCTGTGTTCTGATGAAAATTATAGCAAAAGGTGTATATTACTAATTATTATAGATATAACCCATTTGGGCTTGTAATGGTATAGCCGGACATTTAAATTGCATCACGGCTCTCTATTCTTCTTTGGCGCCACCTGGTGGCTATTTGAAGAAGGTTCCGCATAGACGACAAACACATTGACTATAATAGTGTGCTGTATTGGGTATGCTCTATATTTTGCGAGTTTCCTGCAATCTCCAAATAGACACCGGGGTGGCAATTGCCATACATACGCCACATGTGCTGGTGATTTTCACTCAGACACAGATCACTTTTATTTTTTTCTATTTAAACATATTTGTAGTTTTACGAGAAACGAAGGATAACGTTTCTTTTGGGGTATTAGAGGAAAAAGTTATTTTTGTTATTTATCACAACTAGTCTTGGCCTGTACAGTCTTTGTCACTAGCTCTCTGATTTATCTAGCCATTGATAGTTGTTGCAGATTATTCACCATTACATAAGCCAAGTAACTAATAATTATTTAAACTAAAAAACATAGGTAGGGACGTGCCGGTCATTTCCTGAGTAGAGAAATCCAAACATCAAATTTTTATCAGATTAAAAAAAAACAAAAAAAAAACAACTGAATTTTGATTTTTGTTCAAGAAATGGAAGTCCAAGATAAAATCAAGACGGACGCCCAGCCGGAGAAAACCGAGAAGAGAGTCGAGACCCCGGCCGAATACATGCTGAAACTCCATGGTAAGGAGGCGGTCGCATTCATTCCAGAATGGTGTGAGATGACAAAATTCAGCGTTAACCCTTTTCCACCACAAGGTACTTTTGATCCTGTAATATTGACCGAGGTCCATGGAGCAATATCTCGCAGAAGTCATGGAAAAGGCCTGCTCAACAAAATAAAAACCAGGAAAATGTGGCTGCCTATTGCCGTATGGAGGGAAGAAGCTAAAAAGGCTAAAACACAGGCAGCTATGTTATCCCCAGAGAATGAACTAGCCTGTGCAGCATTAGCCTTGGGGGTCACAGCGGACAGCCAGACCTCGAACATCAGCACACCAGCCCAGAGCACTACATCCTCCGCTATTAGCACCCTGCCTCCACCAGCGACGCCTAAAGTCAAAGACACCTCCCCCATTCACATGGATACCCCGGATGAAGACCTCATACAGTTTGCCCCTGAACGAGCACATGACAAATCCAGAAAACTTTCCTCTGCCAGCTGCACGGGAGATTCAGACAAAGACCTAATGGAACTAACTCCGAAGCAAACACATAACAAGCTCAGAGAACTTTGTTACAAAATACTAGAAAACACACCAGCCGTCGGGGAGGGGCTCGCCTCAAGCAAAGATACCAGCCTCCCGCTGCCGGCACCCAGATCAACTGGAACGCGGGTGAGTGAGCGGTCAAACAAGGGTTACAATCCCAACCCACAGAGTTAATCTGTCCTTGGTGCGCGCCCACGGGGGCTGGCGCAATCTAATTTGAATTTGGTCTCACAACATGTTCAGTCCACAGGTTTCGAGGAATCAGATGAAGAGCAAGTCCTTGCACCTCTAGTGTCGTTTCCGACAGCAACAGGAAGACCAACATCCGTTCATCGACCATGGGGCCTGAAAGAATTAAAAGCCATGGCAGCTGACCTCCCCTCTGTCCACGATGACGTCGAATCATGGATAAAAGAGGTAAATGACAATATTGATGGTATGACTCTGAGTTCAGAAGACATTGTTCCCCTGGCCAGAGCACAACTAGGCGCTGACTGGGAGAAGGTGGCAACACACAGCAAACTGGAAATCATGCGAGCACATGAACGAGAAGCCGGCTACCAGATGGACGCCCTACGTAAAACTTTGAGGGATCTCTTCCCTCGGAAATACAGCATGGAAAAGGTACGAAGCTGTATAATGAACGCTGATGAGTCCCTGGTCGATTACATAGCCAGAAAAATAAAAGCCTGGAAATCAGGGACCGGACTGGGCCCTGATAACCACGCACATGAGGTAATGTTTGGGCAGTTAGAACTAGCCGGTCTGCCAGATGCAATTAAATATCGGGTCATGAACTCTTGCACTGAATATGAAGCCAAAACAGCTGATGAACTCTCATTACACATTCGACATGCCATGAACCTTATTAATAAGGAAAAACAAGCTAGAAAAGATAGAAAAGAAAGAACCGAAATGGCACTAATGGCATCTCAAATCAAAACTAACCAACACACTATAGGTGCTGTACTCGAACATCCCAACCCAATCCAACCATTTCCCCAGCAACGGTGTTGGCAACCCCAGCAGTCGTATCAGCAGCCGTACCAGCAGTCTCCTCAGCCTATGGTAAGCTACCAGCAGCCATCAGTACAAAATTTCCAGAACCCAAGACTCCCTCCAGGTCAATGGGAACAGAATCAACAGTATCCTGACCAACCATACAGAGGTCGAGGTACTTGGGTCAACAGGGGAAGGGGACGGGCCTACACCATGAGTACATCGGGACCAGGGCCAAACCGGCCGTGCCACCTGTGTGGTAACACGGGGCCATTGGTACAGGGATTGCCCTGAAGATCAGTCAACTGCCCTTACACGATACACAGGTGGAGGAGCACCTCCAGTACAAGGACAGTTTATGGCAGAACCTGAGGAATGGAACCATTTTTATGGTTCACATTGACAGTGTCTGGGAGATCCCTTCAAAAACATACATTCACCTAAGACTTTAACACAATCTGCCTCCGTCACCACCAGACAACCTAATCACGAACCCAGAATTGAGCTAATTGTAGATGACAAACCAGTGACATTCCTGATCGACACAGGAGCCACTTCTTCCTGTGTTGGTTGGGAAACACCAAAATTTCCCTTATCACCCAAAACACAAGCAGCAAGAGGCTTCAGCGGGCCTGCTACCATTAACAGAGTCACAAAACCTTTGAACGTTAAATTGGCAGGCCAATCTATTGAATAGGAATTCCTATACTGCCCAAAGATACCAGTCAATTTGATGGGTTGGGATCTCATATGCAAACTAAATGCTACAATTCACTGCTCTCCAACTGGGTTAATCTGTTCATTTCCGGGGATCTCAACTGAACGACTGATCATGTGTGTACAAGCATCTGTCTCCGACACAGTCTACTGGCTACAACTTGCAGACCACATGCCCTACGACAAACTGTGGAGTCACTGTTGGACCGACCACCACTGAAGTGTATGTCTTCCCAATTCCACTTTAACCTCAACAGTTTACACATGACCCTTTTCTACGACCATGAATCTTTACAGAGCCTGTACGCAGAAACAGTGAAAGGCTGGCTTGGAAGGAGCTCCATCATCACCACATCCCACTTATACATCGACAAACAAGGTATTGGAGCAACAGTCTCTCTCAACCCTGAGCAACAGGCGCGGTATTTCCCTGATCCACTAAGACATCCACACATTACCCTGGCAGTCACCAAAGGGGCCTATAAGGCAGCAGACGTGGGGAAAATGCTGAAAACACTTGACAACTTGACAACATGGTCACAAATGTCAAATACACAATGCGAAACTACAGTTCACGAAGAAATGTCAGTATACCGATGTTTTGTTAGCACAGCTGATTCTGCAATTTATGAGAAGCACCTAGTCTCTACACAGTGTGTGGTTTCAGAAACGCGGCCTGAAGTGGAGAAAATCATCGAAGATGCGCTGAAGGGGGATGTCTGGTCGACAGGACCAACTGACGTGGGACTCATCTGCTCTCCTCCAAGTGTCCGCATCATTCTGAAACCCGACATGGACTCGAGTGCGACAGTACCGGATATCACCTGAAGGTGAGGCAGGAATTGAACCTACCTTTGAAGACTTGCGGCGACAAAATGTGCTCATCCCAATCATCAGCCCATACAACACTCCCCTCTTGCCAGTGAAGAAAGTGGGCACAGGGAAGTATCAAATGGTTGAAGACCTACGACCTCTAAACGATGTGGTTCAGGCTGAGTTCCCAGTGGTACCTAACCCTGCCACCATTCTGTCTTCCATTCCAACAGACACAAAGTGGTACACCGTCATTGACCTGTGTTCAGCATTCTTCTCTATTCCTCTGCACCCAGATTCACAGCCATACTTTGCCTTCACCTACCGGGGCCAACAGTACACCTACACCAGACTGCCCCAAGGCT
>JACXGI010000994.1:34966-63884 GCA_016801175.1 Esox masquinongy | reverse complement strand
AATGTCTGTTTGAAAGGGGGAAGTACCCTGATACAGTATGTTGACGACCTCCTCCTTGCCTCACCTTCCGAGGAAACCTGAATCCAAGACACCATAACCTTTCTGCAAGCGTTGGAGAGAAAGGGTCACAAGGTCAAAAGCACAGCTGGTCCGCCAGCGGGTAATGTACCTGGGTCATGTATTGGAAGGGGGTGAGAAACGTCTCTCTACAAACCGTGTATCTGCTATCTCTGCCTGCCCACAGCCCAAGACACAGAAGGAGTTGGCAACGTTCCTGGGAATGACGGGGTACTGCAGGATGTGGATCCCAGAGTATGCCAGGTTGTCTCACACACTACGCGAACTGGCCGTCGATGACAGCAAATGCCTCTGGCACGTCTGGCACGACGACACTCTGAGCGCCTTCACTGAACTGAAACTGGCTCTACAGCCAGCTCCAGCCCAGGGGTTGCCAGACTACACCAAACCCTTCGACCTCTACGCAGCAGAAAAGAAGGGGTTTGCAAATGCAGTCCTGATCCAGAAACGCAATGGGGCCAACCGTCCAATCGCATGGTACAGCCACAGACTCAACTCAGTGGAAAGGGGAATGCCCACCTGTGACCAGGGCCTGGCAGCAGCAGCATTCGCACTGAAGACTTCAGCAGATCTGACACAAGGGGGTCAGATCATCCTGCATGTTACCCACAACGTTGCGGCCTTACTCGAACCAAAAACACAGCGCATGACAGCCCAGAGGCTATCCAGGTATGAGATTCTTTTGACAGCTCCAAATGTCACCATCAAATGATGCAACACGTTCAACACAGCAGCCTGCATGGCCACAGAAGAAGATGGAGAAGAACACCACTCTTGCCTTGACTACATCGCCACAGAAACTAAACCCCGCCCTGACCTCCACGACACTCCTCTCCCAGATGCCGAACTGGAGTTCTTTGTGGATGGTTCCTCAACAAGGATGGCCGATGGGTCTGGACTACAGTCAGGATATGCCGTCATTTCGATCGACAAGGGGGTCATTTAACAAGGTAGATTGCCTGCCGATTTCTCTGCTCAGAAAGCTGAACTTGTTGCAATAACTAGAGCTTGTGTTCTTGCTTCCCAGAAATCAGTGAACATCTATAGTGATTCCAGATATGCCACCGGAGTAGCCAGTGATTTTGGCATCCTCTGGATGCGCCGGGGGTTTTTAACCTCAACTGGTACACGTATCACTAACTCTTCACAGGTCAGCGATTTGCTCGGTGCTATTATGCAGCCCTCACAGCTAGCCATAATCAAATGCCCCGTGCGCACAGGTGGTAACGACAGAGTGTCTGTAGGTAACTCCATGGCCGACAAAGCGGCAAAAGAGGCTGCACAAATGCCTTTAATTGCTGCCGTAACTCGTTCTGCTACTAAACGTCAATTTGTGTCCAGGTTACACTGCCGACCATATCCGTGAACTACAGACCTCTGTCGCCGAGGCTGAGAAACAGACCTGGGTGACAGCCGGCTGTGCAGCCGGCGCCGACGGCATCTTTAGACACCCGTCCGGTAGGCCTGCTGCACCTGCCTCACTTCTGCCCAGTCTTTCCCGAGTGGCACACGGTGTGTGCCACATGGGAAAAGGGGGAATGATAGCTTGCATAGGTAAACTTTGGTTTGCACCGGGGCTCCGAAGAGCATGTGAGAAAATTTGCAGAGAATGCCCAATCTGTAAGGTACACAACATACAGAAAACAGGCCCTGTGAAGCAAGGTAAAGCACCCCCACAACACAGTCCATTTGTACACTTACAGATGGACTTCATAGACATGACAGAGAGAGCTGGTGACAAACGCTATTGTTTGGTAATAGTTGACAAGTTTTCAAGTTGGGTAGAAGCTTTTCCTACACGAAACAATGATGCAAAGACTGTTGTGAAATGTCTAAAGAGGGAGGTTATACCGAGGTTCGGTGTGCCAGAGATTCTCTCATCTGACCAAGGGACACATTTCAAAAATGAACTGACAAAAGAACTGTGCCAAGCACTAGGGATTCAACAGAAATTCTCATGTCCATGGCATCCACAAAACTGTCTAAATGCTGTGCACATACAGGGATGAACTGGGTAGAATGCCTACCTCTGGCACTAATGGCACTACGCTCCTCTCCTAGTGAAAGGGCTGGGTACACTCCACATGAAATATTGACTGGCAGACTGATGAGGACTCCTTTGGAGCCTCCTCTGAACATTGGCTTACAAATCATGACTGACTCACTTCTGGATTATGCCACAGAGCTAACTAGAATTGTCAAGTGTATGCATTCACAGGTTAAGGAGGCACAAGGACCGCCTCCCCCGATTCTGCCGTGCCACAGATACCAACCCGGCGACTGGGTCTACATCAAGATCTACAGGAGGAAATGGAAGGATCCACAATGGAGCGGCCCACACCAGGTACTCCTGACAACTCACACAGCACTACGAGTCTCGGGGAAAGATACCTGGATCCATGCCAGCCACTGCCGACCAGACCACGACCACGACAAGAACATACATCAGGAGCCCAGCCAGGGCTCAAAGAAGGACAAAGCTGGAAAATCAACACAAGAGCAGGAAGAGCCGGTGACCTCCTCCTCTGCTGCCTCGGCATGATAGCTGCAATCCTGGTCAGTCTACTGGTGGGAATTCTGTGGAGTCTAGAATCCACAGGGACTGCCAAAGGGGGGCCTGGAGAATTGACTCTGACAGCCAAACCGAACAATCAAAGAGACCAGATGCCACCGCACGTAACTGCACTTACACTGCACCTCAACACTTCCACCACTCACCCACACACGCTAGCAACACATTTTGGGGAACACAAAGTCCACAGGGGGAGGGATAGACATAGCAGGGACCTTAGCGGGAGGATACGACAATGTGCAGGGACAGAGGTACACCTGAATTGCAATAACATCCCAGGCATGAAGGCAGAGTATCTGACCCTAGGTATCCAGGGGTTTCCAACAGGGGGAAACTGTATAGCAGGAGGACTGAAGCTAGCTACTAACAAGGAATGGCTCCCACAAGGGTTTTCCTCTAAAGTAGGCCTTTGTCAATACACCTTACACTCATATATATTTTCCAGTCCAATCATTAGGGAAAGCGGAGGCTCTCTCTCCTACATATTACAACTCGACGAAAGGTTAGAACTCCCTCATAGGTTTTTACGCTGTATGCATGTTCTTCATTATTAATACCTCAGGAAAAGAACAAATCAAGAACAGGTTGCTCTCATTGGTCGAGGTATCCAAGTGCGATGGTCCACCAACTGTAGGGACCGGGTGGTCCATAGGAGAAAAGGGAGGACCAACTCTCATCCCGCCCTTGCCCCAATTCACGACCCATTTACGACCAGAGGTAAGAAGCAGACGAACTATCTCTCCTCCGTTAGTGAACCATACTGTTTGCAGGGGAGACAGAATAGCCCATATAGAATGTTTGTTTACCCCAGAGTCTTCTGCAACTGTAGAAAGTCTCTTATCTGCTTCACCAAAATCTTCTGCCCAAATGTGTAAAACAGCTTTGTGGGACCAGGAAAAGAAGGAAGCAGTTATAGGCAACGATTGCCCAGAGAGAGTAATGATAACCCACGTGCCCGTAAGATATAAAGTTAGGATTGTATTCTACAGTTGAATGTGAATCCCATAAGAAATAAAAGACATGTGTTTTGCCTGCTCACTCATGTGTAATATAATTGGTAATATATGTACAAATGGTACATATATTACCAATTCTCCAAGGGTATGCAAACTTTTGAGCACAACTGTATGTAGACTCCTTGTGAAATTGTAAAAAAATTCTGGTGAACACTATGACATTTTTATTATTAAGAACCATTCTTTCTTGTCTGCCATAACAGATTAATAGTTACAAATGCCACGTTGGTTTAGAGGAAATCATGCATGTAGTAGAAAAACAAAATTAAAAAGGAATTAGTGCAGGTACAATAAAAAGTCCATAAAACCCTCTCAAAAAGATTTGAGCTCCATAAGTCCACTGTGTGGCAAATCATTTACAAATGGAAAGCATTTAAGTTGACAGCAACTTGGCCTAGAAATGGATGCCCTTCCAAAATATCCCCCAGAGCCAAAAGGAAAATAATAAATCAGGTAAATGCCAACCCAAACATAACATCTGGAGATTTGCAGACCTCCCTTGCTGCATCTCATGTTATTGTGCGTGCTTTAACAATAAGAACACTGAATCAAAAATGGTATTCATGGGAGGGTTGCTAGCATGAAGAAAAAATAACCAAACTGTCCATTTTAACTTTGCCAGAGACCAACTGGAAAAACCTGAAGGTTCCTGGAAGTCCATTCTCTGGACAGAATAGTCCCAAATGTAACTTTTTAGTCACAATCATAACCAGTATGTATAGGCAAAACCTCAACACTGTCTACCACCAAAAGAACCTTCCCAAAAGTCAAGCATGGTGGTGGGAATGCCAACATTTAGGGCTGCTTTGCCTCCACTGGAGCTGGTCAACTGCACATCATCAAAGGAACCATGAACACTAAAGTATACCAGGAGGTTCCTTAACAGAACGTCTGGAAATCAGCCAAGGAGCTACAGTGAGGGAAAAAGTATTTGATCCCCTGCTGATTTCGTACGTTTGCCCACTGACAAAGAAATTATCAGTCTATAATTTTAATGGTAGGTTTATTTGAACAGTGAGAGACAGAATAACAACAAAAAAATCCAGAAAAACGCATGTCAAAAATTTTATGAATTGATTTGCATTTTAATGAGTGAAATAAGTATTTGACCGCTCTGCAAAACATGACTTAGTACTAGGTAGCAAAACCCTTGTTGGCAATCACAGAGGTCAGACGTTTCTTGTAGTTGTCCACCAGGTTTGTACACATCTCAGGAGGGATTTTGTCCCACTCCTCTTTGCAGATCTACTCCAAGTCATTAAGGTTTTGTGGCTGACGTTTGGCAACTCGAACCTTCAACTCCCTCCAAAGATTTTCAATGGGATTAAGGTCTGGAGACTGGCTAGGCCACTCCAGGACCTTAATGTGCTTCTTGAGCCTTTGTTGCCTCCTTTGTTGCCTTGGCCGTGTGTTTTGGGTCATTGTCATGCTGGAATACCCATCCACGACCCATTTTCAATGCCCTGGCTGAGGGAAGGAGGTTCTCACCCAAGATTTGACGGTACATGGCCCCGTCCATCGTCCCTTTGATACGGTGAAGTTGTCCTGTCCCCTTAGCAGAAAAACACCCCCAAAGCATAATGTTTCCACCTCCATGTTTGACGGTGGGGATGGTGTTCTTGGGGTCATAGGCAGCATTCCTCCTCCAAACACGGCAAGTTGAGTTGATGCCAAAGAGCTTGATTTTGGTCTCATCTGACCACAACACTTTCACCCAGTTCTCCTCTGAATCATTCAGATGTTCATTGGCAAACTTCAGACAGGCCTGTACATGCGCTTTGTTGAGCAGGGGGACCTTGCGGGCACTGCAGGATTTCAGTCCTTCACAGCGTAGTGTGTTACCAATTGTTTTCTTGGTGACTATGGTCCCAGCTACCTTGAGATCATTGACAAGATCCTCCCGTGTAGTTGTGGGTTGATTCCTCACCGTTCGCATGATCATTGCAACTCCACGAGGTGAGATCTTGCATGGAGCCCCAGACCGAGGGAGATTGACCGTTCTTTTGTGTTTCTTCCATTTGCGAATAATCGCACCAACTGTTGTCACCTTCTCAGCAAGCTGCTTGGCGATGATCTTGTAGCGCATTCCAGCCTTGTGTAGGTCTACGATCTTGTCCCTGACATCCTTGGACAGCTCTTTGGTCTTGGCCATGGTAGAGAGTTTGGAATCTGATTGATTGATTGCTTCTGTGAACAGATGTCTTTTATACAGGTAACAAGCTAAGATTAGGAGCACTCCCTTTAAGTGTGCTTCTAATTTCAGCTCGTTACCTGTATAAAAGACACTTGGGAGTCATAAATCTTTCTGATTGAGAGGGGATCAAATACTTATTTCACTCATTAAAATGCAAATCAATTTTTAACATTTTTGACATGCGTTTTTCTGTCTCTCACTGTTCAAATAAACCTACCATTAAAATTATAGACTGATCATTTCTTTGTCAGTGGGCAAACGTACAAAATCAGCAGTGGATCAAATACTTTTTTCCCTCACTGTAAAGGTAGGCCGAAAATGGATCAGGAGATAGAAGATTTGTGTTTTGTATTGGCCAAGTCAAAGTCCTGACCTTAATCTAATCAAAATGCTGTGGCTTGACCTGAAGTGGGCAGTACATTCCAGAAACCCCTCAAACCTCACTCAATTGGCTGATTTCCTTAAGGAGGAGAGGACAAAAATACCTCAAAAAAGCTGTCAGAGACTGATTAGTGGCTATAGGAGATGTTTACTCCAGGTTATTGATGCTAATGGATGTGCTAATGGATGTGCTTTCTTTTTATAAATAAACCACTTTTTAAACCACAAATGAACAATGAAAAAATATAATATTTTTTGTGTCCTTTATCTGGAATGTCTATTTTACGAATTGTAGGGTTCACATACTTTGAAGCAACACTATACGTTCTTCACATGAAAAGTGGGGGGAACCCCTACAGTACATGCTCTTTAATAAACACATTTTTAATGGTTCCTCAAAGATGAAACTTTTGAATAACCTGTTGATTTTTGAAAGGGGTAGGTTCCTTAAAGAAGAACAATTAAAATGAGTTCTTCAAAATTCCCTTGGACATTTTTACTTGAAAAACTGGAAGAGGTTCCCCACAGTTTCAATGTGACGGATCTTCGAATAACCTTCTCTTTTTAGAGTGTAAGTTTTAGTTCTAAAACGTTTTATCATCAAACCGCACAAAGCGGGGTAGGTGCCTGCCTGAATTTTAAAGTGTCGTGATACAAAAGGATTCAGAACTAAACGGTTTGTTTGGCAGTATACATCGACCCGTGGTGTCAATGGCTCTGCACTTCAGAGACATCTACTGCCATGTAATGGACCATGACTACGTCATAAAAGTGCGTGGGCTTAGGCTCAAAGTCAATAACGCCTTCACAGATGCTAATCAGTGAATCGAAAAAGTTGCTCTTCGGTCAACAAGAGTGTCATTGACTAGATAATCCCACATGATCCAACGTCTGAGGATTACACACTTTCTTTTACCCAGATCAGAAGATGGCCAAATGGACTGACATTTATCTTTCTCCAGCTCCTGAAGTTATTTAGATAGTTATTTCACACACACACACACACACACACACACACACACACACACACACACACACAAACCCATTCAGTAATGACATTCTCCCTCTCCTGACCAATCAATTGCCTAGCTCTCCATGGGCGGGGCTTTTTCTTAATGAATTATGAGGATTGACTGGGGAGAAGCTCGTTGGCAGCTCTTCCAAATCCCAGTTTAATTGAAAGGCCATACGGAGCCAAGGGCCATGGAGAGGGGAGTCAAATGGAACATCCGCTTAGAAATCAAACCACCATCTGTTGCTATTACAACTGCGTCGAAAAAATCACTAACTGTCAAACGCTTGCTTCCTCAGTCCTTGTATCCTAAATGTGTTTCAAATCACACAGGAGCTGCTTTTCCAATGAGATTTGAGAGGACGGCCTAGGGTAGGGTTCTTCTAGAGGCGTACAGAGAGCGAAGGGAGCAATGTTTGACTTGTGTTTGGTTTTGAATGAGCTTGAATGGGCTGAAGGACCGCAATCAGAGTCATGCTGGGTTGGTGCGATTCGCTTGGCAAGAGGAGGTTCAAAGTAGTCATTTGAAAGGAAGGATAAAAAGCCACTGTATTACTGCTACTTTATAGTGTCATGTTAAAGAATCAATCATTGATAGCAGGGAAGAATCAGGGTAGAAGAACATTTTAAAATCAAACCAATGTGTTCCATTGTTTATTAGTGAAAATGGTTTCACTCACATTTCCAAATAGCTCATCCATGCAAATGTATATGAAATAAAACTAGTTGATGAGATACATAAGACTATTATCAATTTATATGCCCTGCAATTAGTAAATTCAAGGTATGCTGGTGGTATCGAAATAATATCCATCCAACGATGGGGAGAGAGCATGTGAAAGCTGTTCATTCACATTTTATGAGCGGTCTGGATGCAGCGGTCTCTGCGATAGCTAGCTGAGGGTCTCCCCTGCGCCCAGCCGCAATGATGATGACTACATCACACAGAATATATTATAACATAATCATACTGAGACAGAGAGAATGAAAGAGGAAGGGGGAAGTGAAGGGAAAGAGAGAGATTGATTTGTAGAAGAGAAACTGGGGAGAGAGATAGATAGAGATGGTGTGTGAGAAAGAGGGAGTGGAAGGGGCGGGTAAGGGAGATAGAGAGATTGATTTGTACAGGAGAGAGAGATGGAGATGGTGAGAGAGGGAGAGGGAGGGGAAGTGATCCTGCTGTCATGGCGATGTCAGGGCAAGCAGATTAGGGTCAGCTGTGATTCATCAAGAAAGAGCAGATGCTCTCTTTTGTGGCGAATGGCAATCTGTATTCTTTCATTTCACTCCCCTCTCCTCTCGAAGGCTCATGCACCCTCGTTCTGAGTGGCTCGAGGATGGATGCACACAAACATGTGCCCGCAGGCACACATACACACACTAATTGTGGGAAAAAAAGCCCACATTGGTATCAACACAAATGACCAAGTATGGACTACCAACTACTAAATCAGCCACTCGTTGAGAGCAGAGAGGAAATGACTTGAAGCCTGACTTTAAGCCTAACCTCGAGAGATCCTCCACAATGGCCGCTTCTATTGAGCCAGTTATACATAAACACATACATCTGTAGTTTCGGTCTCACTCAACCAATTTCCTGCCATCGTGTTGTATTTCATACTGTTATCTGTTCTCAGCAGGTGAGTGCCCCCCCCCCTCTCCTCATCCCTGCCATCATCCATCCATCCCTCTCAGCTTCCCAGCCCATAGGTGCATTCCTCCGTCTCCGCTCCCCTTCACCCGTCCCTGCCACCATCACGCTGTTCTCCACAACCTATGTTCCCCTACCATCTCCCCCTCTATCCCATCTCCACCAACTCCCTGGTAGAGACACGTTAAGTGTCCCCTAAGGACTGAAGTGGATCCCAGATACGCAAACACATACGTATGCACACTCAAACACACACACACCCACACAGAAGAATACATCATTGTCAACATATACTTTGTGTAGGGTAAGTATGGTGAAAATGGAACAAATAGAAAAATGGTAGATTTATGTTTTTTCATGGAAATATTTCCATGTGCTCCATTTTCACTACACTCAAAATGTGTCTCATTTAGACACTCAGCCTATGGGTTCTATTAGCTAAAAGCCTCTTTCAATGTTGGAGAAATAAAGACTCAGGTTTTCAACCGTTGGTTTGCGTACCGTTTCACATTTACATTTTAGCAATTTGGCAGATGCTCTTATCTAGAGCGGCTTACAAATGAGTGCATAGTTTCAAGCTGGGTGTAACACAATAAACACAGTTAGAAATCCTATCTGACTTCACAGTCAACTAATATGGAGTGAGTTGTGGAATAAGCTCTGATACAAAGCTATTGTATAGATCATATAAATATAGAGATACTATAAATAAAAGTTCATGAGATATAAGAGTAACCCAACTCCACATTTTACTAATAAGGAGTGATACATGGAGTGAGAGCAGATCAACAATAATTGTAAATGTATAGAATCAACGTAATTATAAGCTCAATATATAAAACATAACTAACCTCAATTCCTATACTTTGTCAAAATGCCAGCAATGACATTACAGTGATTATCATTAGCTCAGGTTGGTGCTGCTTATGATGTTAGGTGGTGAACTCTGGCTCGGCAGCCTCTTGTCCCCTCCGCTCTCTAAATGTCAGGTCTCTGTGTACTCAGCTGTTGCATGCATGCCTTAAGTCGAGGAACCCAAACACACATAAACACAGAGGCCACAGGTATGGAGAGACATATCAAGGAAAGAGAATTAGTGAGAAGAGAAATATATCAAGGAGGGAGACGTAGCGAGACAGAAAGAGGATGAGAGAAGAAGTCAGTTGCAAATGGACATAGAGATGGAGCGAGAGAGAGCAGTACGGAGAGAGACAATGAGATGGAGTGAGATGTATAAAATAGAGAGATGGAGCGAAATATGCAAGATGGAGTGAGACGTAAAGAGAAGGAGAGAGAAATAGCAAGATGGAGTATGACATTCAAGATGGCGCAAGAAATACAAGCTGGACAGAGATTTGGAGAAAGATGGAGTGAGATAGCGATAGCAAAATTGAGAGAGACTGAGCAAAATTGAGAGAGACTGAGCAAAACTGAGAGAGACAAAGCAAGATGGACAGAGATGGAGACAGACAGAGAGAGTAGCCAGGGGAAATAAGTTTTGTCTTTCATTTAAGGTAAAAAAAAAAAGGTCTAGAAAAATCCTCTGCTGTAAATGTGGAAGACTAGGGAGTACTGGAGTGCCCACACAAACAGAAACACATTTTAAAGCTTAATTTTAATGGTTCTCAACTCAGAGCCTGGAGACCTGGAATACTGCATGTTTGTAAACCTACCTGGTAGTTAACTGCATGCTCCCGGTGGCCCAGGTCTAATTTAAAATCAGAATAAACTTTATTCGCTAAGTACATTTAAACATTGCCAGAATTTGCCTTGGTGTAAAAATACAAAAACAATATAAATGTATATGCAATGATGGATGTATGGATATATATAATATACATTAACTTACAATATTTCACATGTAGAAATCAGTCCCTGATAAGAAGGCTAGAATGAAAACTAGCAGGGTCCTGATGCATGTAGTTGAGTTACTGTTTTTATTTGAATCCACAAATCAAATTGGATTCAAACATTACAAAAGGTTGTCATCTACACTGTCAATTGCATATCACTACACACACATTTGTTTTTCTATTAACCTAGCCCTAACGCCTAACCCTAAACCTAACCTGTGAATCCTAAACCTAAATGTAACCTAAGTTATAACACTATGCCCAACTCCTAAGCTGGAACTACATGTTTTTTTGATCTAATTGGGACTGGCCAAAAACACTTGTCACGTTTTATTTGTCAGGTTTTACTACCTTTGTTTACAACTGGTCCCCACATGGAGAAACATACAACTAGATCACACAAACGCACGCATGCACGCACGCACACACAGATTAATACCCTAGTTTTCCTGCTGTGGCATCCTTTTTAACAAAGTAACACACCAGGATTCCAGAGTACACTGGAATCCTAAACCAAAGCTTTTCAAATTTCTAAAGGGTGAGAGAATTGAGGCAAGATTAAAGAGTAAGGGCATGTGTCTTATGCATGTTGTCTCTGAGTGCGCGTGCGGTGGTCTCGTCTGCTAGATCTCCATTGTTTACGTGGAACGATGGATGGCCTATAATTCACTCTGGGAAGACACGTCAACCCCCCTTACCTCTCTCCAAAGCCAATCATTCCCTGTTCCTATGACAACAAGCTCCTCAGATGTTGAAAATGGGTAAGATGTGTGAGTGACAGAGAGAGAGAGAAAGAAAGAGAAAGGTAGAACGAGAAAAGAAAGAAAAGAGTTGTTTAAGTATGTACTTTATTCTCTGGTTGTTGACAACCACTTTGATATAATGTTAAATGCTGAGGCAATATCGTTGACAACAATATTCTCAAAAAGCCCAACAAATTTGAAATGTAAAGCCTGATAGAAGAGGGAAAAAATGATTTATTTTGTGTCACTCAACTCCAACTTCAAACACACGCACCACTCGCACCACCCCCTGCCTCCCACGCGCACACTAATTAAAGTTAACAACCCATTAACAAATTAACCAAACTGCAGCTGTGGAAATGAAGAGTGAGAGGGTTAAAGTGTTGAGTGGGCCTGACGGGTAGAGTAATGCTCCCCTCTGTCCTGTTTTTTCCCGACCCACTCGTTCTCTCATTAGGCTGAAAAGAGCGGCCTCTGCGGAAAGAACAGGCAGCAACCCTGTAATCAGGAGGAAATGGCCCGTTTGGCTGACTCTGCTGCGCTGTCGCACTTACTCCACACACACACACACACACACACACACACACACACACACACACACACACACACAAGCAGATGAGCAGCTCATATACACAGTGCTCTTCAGAATTATCAGGGTCCTTGATAAAGAGTAGCAAAAAAGGTTATTAAAAAACACTGCTGTTTATCAACTTGATCTTACACTCACAATATGAGCAAAATACAACCTTTAAATGAGGTGAAACAGTTCATAGGAAAAATTAATTCTTAATGAAGAAATAGATATTTGTCTCAGACACATGTGTAGCACAATTATTGGCACTAATTTAGATGCTACATTCAAGTCAAAAAGGGATTTAAACATCTTGCCAGAAGAAAGCTTTTGTCCTCATCAAGACATTAATGTTAGTGCTTGGAGTTTGCTAAACTTTATTGGAAATTTGATTGTAACTGCTTCTATAATTAGATAAAAAAATATATAAAAAATAGAGCTTTTTGGGTACAAACACCAGAGCTGGATTTCTTGTAAAAGATAGTCATGCAGAAAATAAAAATCCCCAATGTGAAGAATTGTGGTGGATATCTGATTTGTGGGGCTGTTTGGCCTTTTAGAACACCTGGCATAATTTTATTTGGTCAGGTCTTTATGTGGCTTGTAGTAATGTATAGAGGAATTCAGATATAAAAAAATCACTACAATGATACATGCTTGTTTCATTTGTTTGGTGTGCTAGGTAATCAAACATAGAATCTTCAGGTGTGAATTATTTTTCACAGTCAGCGACAGATTGTCCAAAAGCTTGGGACAGTAGTCAATCATACCAGAAAAGGCCTTCCAAGAACAAGGCTTAAAATAATACCCGAATTCACAAAGAACCCTAGAACAACATCCAGGGATCTGTAGGCCACTTTTGCCCAGCTAATGTAGCAAGGGTTAGAGTTAGGGTTAGGGGTTACATTGATCAGAGACACATAAGCAAGTCCACATCAGTATTGTTGAAGAACAGGACATTTAAAGTTTTGGAATAGCCAAGTGAAAGTGCAGACCTAAACCTAATTTAGATGTTGCATAACCTGATACAAGCATTTCAAAAAATACTTTCACATGGGGGCATTGGATTTTGCACAACTTTCTTTAACAAATACATAAAGTTTCAAAGATATTGTGTTCTTTGCTCAATGACGTTCCATTTAAAATTAATATTAAGTTTTGCTGAAGATCTGATAACATCCAGTGCCAAATAAATGCAAACAATATATTACTATACTCAGCACACACTCACCCCTGTATTTCAACTGCCTCAGTTGTGAAGATATTTTTGGATCAACATTTATTTCCTTTAAAAATTATATACATCTCCGGAAAAAATTAAGAGACCACTGCACCTTTTTATTTCCTTTCCAAAAAAGTTGGAAAGGAAGGTTTTGAGTGAGGAACAGAAGGGTTAAAATTAAGAGACTACTGCAAATTGAACACTCCTGTTCCTCACTCAAAACTTTCCTTTTCAACTTTTTTGGAAAGGAAATAAAAAGGTGCAGTGGTCTCTTAATTTTCTCCAGAGCTGTATACTCCTAATCTTAACTTTAACCCTAACCTTAACAATAACCATTAAAACCCCAATTATAACCTAATCCTAACCTTAACCCCAAGCCTAAAAAAGGTATTTATATCAGTGAGCACTGGCAGAATGTTCTCACCTGTTATGATTCGCTATGGGTTACTATATTTGTGAGGACATCTGAACCTCACAGGTATAGAAGTAAACTCGCTCGGACATAGTTAATTGTCCTACTGAAGGGTGACAATGGCATTGATGGTAAATAAAGCATGTGCTTAGTGAACAGAAAAATCACCCAGCCAAACACACAGAGACAGACACACAAGCACACACACACCAGCCAGGGTGTTTTTCATTAAGAACATCTGTCACCCATGGCTGCTTGTAACCCTGTCTCTGTGCGTAGGGCAAACACCGGACTCAACCCTGGTCGACCATCTATCTCACTCTCAGGATATTGAAGTATTGGCGTTGTACTGTGTGTGTGTGCTCCCTTGCGTGAGCTGTGTGTCTGTGTGCGGGTGTACCGTTTTCCTAACTCCCATGGTCTATTTATGACATGAGGTATGTGGTATGTGGCCAATATACCACAGCTAAGAGCTGTTCTTAGACACGATACATCGTGAAGTGCCTGGACATAGCACTTAGTCATGGTGTATTGGAAATATACCACAAACCCCGGAGATGCCTTATTGCTATAATAAACCGGTCATCTACACATTTAGAACAATAAAAAATAACTGTTTTGTCTAATATACCACAACTCGCAGTCAAAAAGCATTTAGGCTTTGAACCAGACAGTTTCTAAAGTCCCATGTACACCACAGCTTTAAGCCAATCAACATTCAGGGTTTAAACCATCTGGTTTATAATCCAACATAGGGACTTATTGAAATAGATGTTATGTATTGATGGGGACATGCTTAATGATAGTGCAGCCGGACACAGACACAGTATTCTTCACGGAGCCCTCAACTCAAAAACAAACACGAGCACGCACACACAGATAATGGCAAAGAGCTAGGAAAATTCATGTTTTACATGACAACTCCATCCTGGAAATACCTCCTGTGAAATCCTGTAGGACAGGAATCTACATCAATCACATTGTTGTTTTGCCCACTTTTTCAAACAAAAACATGTCTGCAGGTGGCCCAGCAATTAGTGTGTCAAACCAGAAAACATAAATGCTGTTCGAGTCCAAGTGCAAAATGAAATTAACCCGAAAGAAAGAAAAAACACCAATTTGGCACTCACCCTGTTGTCACTGTAACAGGTAGTATCAATTAGTTGGTCTTACCTTCATGAGGACGGACTCACTCAGCTTCTCTCTGTTCACAATCTTGATTGCCACTTTCTGACATGTGACGCAGTGGATTCCTAGCTTTACCAGGCCTGCAACACACACATGAGCAAGGAGTGAGTCAAAAAAACACATATATGCAGCACATTCATAGCAGTCACAAACATATAATAAACTCATTACAGGACAAGTGCGGTAGGTAAACCCCATATCTGAAACATACACACGCACGCACTCGTCAAAGTGTGTCAAACACGCAATAGCCGCTGTGTCTTCCCCAAAGCAGTTATATCAGGTGTTTATAATGCCGTAGTGCAACAAACCCCTGCAACAACGCACAATGGCTCCGTGTACAGCTACCAGTGCCTCAAGTTATCAAAAACAGTTCCGCTGAATGCAACGAGTGATGGGAACTAATGAAGGAGCCAGGAAAGGGAGCCAATGAAGGGAGCGAGTAAATGGAGCCAGTCAAAGCAAACACTGTAGGAAACCAGTTAAAGGAACCAGTGAAGAGAGCCAGAGAAGGGAACCAGAGCAAATGTTGGTGAGCAGCAGGGGGTCGGCAAGTACGCTAAAACTCTGGGTGGGTGCCTCACAAAAAGAATACACACATATAGAAGAAAACAGAGACCACAACAACTCTATAATAACAAGAAAAAAATCCCCTGAAGCTCCTCATAAAACCTGCCGCATGAGAACTCCCAGAGCCGTCAAGTGTCTCCCATCTCGCGGCGTGAGGTAAATGTCAACATGTACATAAACTACACCGTGAAAGAATCGATTCAGAGAAAGCAATAGCTTTGTTTTATGGCACACAAGCGATTGCGACATCCATATTTATCAAAGAGCTGCAATGCTGGGGAGCGTGGCCGTCCTTTCGTGCTAAAGGTCCACATCTAAATGCCACCATATACTGCATATGCACAGCTTTTATTGCCTGGCATACATATTTCAGAGATGTACATTGGACTGCTGATTTCCCCATAGGTTTCCTCAAAGGGGAAAAGGAAACTGGGAAACTGGAACTGTAAACACTAGTGGCTTTGAGCCAAGATGGCAGCCTCAGAGCTCTTTTATGTTAGGCAGTTAGAGCCGGAATGGCATCCTGGACGACATTCACAATGTCGTCATTGATCTTGCTGTCGGTGAAGCTGTGGGACCACTGCTGCATTGCCTGGCCCAACATGGGTTAAAGACCCCAGCAGCCACTCTACACCAACTTATAAATATTTGATTTAGGTGTAATTGGCTAGCAGAGATGGACCATTGAGTGTGCTTTTTGCATGTTTGTGTTTGTGTGAAGCATATAAAATACACTACCCCAGAATAAATTATAATCAAAATAAAATTACATTGATTTCAATAACTAATGCTTGCCCTTTTTTCAAGAACTAAAGTTGCTGATAGCTGCTTGATTTAGAAAGGTGTACTCTGTTGTGTGGTTGTCCCATCAAGCTATTTAAACGTGTGCATAAACTGTAAGTTGGTTGGAATAGGAGCATCTGCTAAATGACCAAAGGTAAATGTAAAATGTGGGTTTGCACATGGGTTTTTGTGTGTGTGTGCGCATGTATTTGTGCAAACATGGCATCAAAAGGCAAACACATTATGTGTGTGACTCATCACTGAAAGAACCAGAATACATGGGAAACAGGCTGAATGAGAATGTGAGGATGGAGTGAATGAAAGAGCCATGACGTGCACTCAGAGGAGCTGTGGGTGTTGGAGAGAGAAAGAGAAAGCGAGCAAGTAAAAAAAAGAGGACTAGAAATAAAGAGAGAAAATCTGACTGAATCACGCAGGCACATATTATATTAAAACAAGTCAAATCCCCTAGAAATACACAACAGGAAATATCTCTGATTAAATGTAGAAAGTGTAAGACTTCTTAGTGAAAGTGACAGAAGTGATCAGCATAGCATCGTACTTCACCTCTGTTGTTTCATCTGAGGAGAGGGGGATAAACTTCTTGTTTTTGGCAGGAGAATATAAGATAAGAAGATGAGAGGTGAAAGAAAAGGAAAGATATTGTAAGTACTGAGAATGTTGTATCTTATCCATTTTTACATGACAGCCCTGTGTCAACTGCAGATGTGAATTGGTATGAGGAATTCCCTGAATGTAAGAAACCCATATCTGGGGTACCTCTGTTACTTAATTCAATTCAGTCTTATATGAGAATGGTAGGCCTTATCTGGGTAACTAGGGTGTCTGCTAAAATCTGAGAGTCTTGCCTTTCCAGCGGTGCCTTCCAATCTTTGGTGTGACTCACTAGTACAGAAATCTACCATGTTATTACACATTACTTTTTACATAATTAATTGGGGTTATTGTGGGTATACCTCTGAATCATTAAAATAGAAGAGCAGGGTTTTGATTCACCAGGGCCCCATATTTTACAATGGATACACCCCCTCCCCGAAAAACTCCCAAACCACGCCATACTCTTTCAATATGTTATAGGGTATGAGATCTGTCATATTTTATTTGTTTTTTGGAGGGAAGAGGGGAACTTAACTGGCTTGCATGCAATGGTTTAAATGACAGTCAGTAAGGTTCAGTTGTGTTGGGGGGACAGTTACAACTGTAATTGTATTGATCTATTTACATCAAAGGGGTTTTAATTAATGGATTGCGGTTTGTTATTTTTTGGTATTTTCACTTTTTTAGAGTAGAAAGAGATGATCGGGTAGAACAGCAGGCAAGCAGAAGAGAGTAGAAAGAGATGATGCTTGGAATCAACCCTTATCTCTGGTAGGGAGATGCATATGAAGAAATTATACTGGTAATCAACTGATCTTTGGTGGGGAGCTGAAGGGAGGAGGCAGGAATTTAAACTTGGTCTCTGGTGTGGAATTTTATTTGAAGGCAGGAGGTAGGAATGGTCTCTGGTGGGGAACAGTATATGTGACTTGTGTTACCACTACGCCACACTTCTGTGCAAATCTGACATTTTCTAGTGGAATTAACACATTTTTAAGCCTTTTCAAACCTTGAGTACAACGCTGTTTACATTTCTTGCTGTACATGAACATTCATCAACGACAGGATGATTGAGTTATATACCACATCTGTGCACTAAGGTTTGCAGTGGTATGAGGGTGAGCTACTTAGTCAAGTCCCCTGACACTAAGCCAAGACTAGATTAACACAAACAAACATGTCTTGAAACCCACAAGACACACACATAAAACACACACACACACCTCTGACCTGCACAACTGAATCAGCTGTGAAACTCCATTGATTTCACCTCCCTCTACCACTCCCACTTACTCTCAATCACCCCCGTTTAGATCGATACCACCCAAATCCCCTCCACCATGATGTCATCATAACTCTCAAGACTAGACCTCCAACCAGCCTGATGCTCTACAATCTCAGAGCTGGGGATAGAACCTGGCTTCTATTCAATAACTGATTTCTGATGGATCTTGCTTGCTTTATGTTCAGATAAAGCTAAAGCCACATGAATATGGATTGGGATGTATGTAAGCAGGTGGAAGCTTAGGAGGCCCATCCAGATTGAAACATCTTTGGTACGAGTCTCTGAGGATCTACTCCAATACTTTGGATTACAGAGTGGGGGGAGCACTAGCTGAAGGTTGTCTTTACCAGAGCTTCCCCTGCCCCTATTGCAGTCTCAGCACACTCAACGAGATTCTACAATTCAGTTTTAGGATGCCAATGCAATAGGGAACAGCAACAGAACACATGAGTTCTACCTGTGTACATTCAGTTATATTTTGCTCTTTGTTCATTATTTTGTTTACTAGGCCTGTGGTTTTGTCCTCCCACATAAGTTTAGTAGTAAATTAAAAGGGGCACTATGTAGAATTTACTCTCCTCTTGGAAACGAAGCAAATAGCTGTGACAATTTCAAACCAAATTTGTATAATAATCATTGTATAATGTTTTAGAAAATTCATAACATATCAAACATTTTTGCAAAGATAAGATTTGGTCAATTTTAATGTAATTAAACATATCATAACATAAGATATACTAATTAATGGAGATGTACTGTGAGGCAAAGGGCGGGGGTGTCTAAATTTTTTTAAACTTAAACCCGCTATTAAGTGTCTATAATCAGCAGAAGTGCTTTCATTGCATGTTATTACTATTACTGAAATTACATAGTTATGTTTACATTTATATATTGGGGGGGGGGCAAATCATAGTTTTCCCCAGGATGGGGGAGTCATGTCACTTTTTGTGAACAACTTACAAAAGCAGTTAAAATAAAAAATATTCTTGATATAATAAAAAGAGATTCAGATTGCACAATGATTCCCTTAACTGGGTGCAATGTGTTAGGGTTAGTGAATAAATATTGTGAAACATAATTTCACTATTTCTGCAGATATATTATGGATATTTTCTTGGAGTATATTACAATGATTTATCAAATTAAAATACATATGAGTCCACCATCAAGTTGTAGACCAAATGTGTTATTATTTGACATATTTTCTTTTAAAACACTGACACTCAAAATAAATAATTTTAAGGTGACAATTGTTTTATTTTGGGAAATATTTGTACGATTTTTTTAATATTATATTATTTTATATAAGTATTCAACTCCTGAAAGATCCCAGTTTCCACAATTGCCCTAATGAAGACTCAGTTACTTGCCACAGGCCTCCACCTGTTAACCATGAATCTTACTGTCAACTTTCTGGATTAAGTTCCCACTGTTGAAGGATCATTTAGTCTGTTAATCTGAAGGACAGTGAAGACCAAAGAGCATTCTACAGAAGTTAGAAATAATTTAATACAAACGCATATATTAGGAAATGGGTAAAACATTTTTTCCTAGTGTTTGGGTATCCAACTGAAGAAAGTTCAATAATTACTTCAGTTCAATAAGCTGCATCACACCACCCAAGCACTGCCAAGAAGGCTGTCACTCAAAACTCAGCACTCAAAAAAAGGAGACTTGTGAGAGAAGAGACAGAGGCCAACAATCACTTTGAAAAAGTTAAAGTTCAGTGGCTGGGAGAAAAGTAATGGAGCACCAGTCAACCATATCAGGAGCTCTCAATAAGACTGCCTTTTATGGCAGAGTAGTAAGAAAGAAGCCACTTCTCAAAAAGTACCATCTGAAAGCATTAGAGTGACCCAGCTGCAAAGTGAGAAAAGTTTTTGTGGTTAGATGAGACCAAGATATAGTTTTTTGGCTGTAACTCAAAGTGTTGAGTGGCAGGGACTTAACACTGGCAATGCCCCAATGAACACTATCCCTACGGTGAAGTATAGTGGTGGCAACATCATGCTGTGTGGATGCCCAGCCTCTCATCAGGAAGGGCTGGGCATCTTGTTAACATTGAAGGAAGAATGGATGGAACATGGGACATGCAACAAGAGAATCTACTAAAAATCTCTGAAGCTTTGGAAAATTCACCTATCAGAAGGTCAGTGATCCCAAGACCAGAGCAAGATTGAAATGGCTTGAGAACAAAAAGGTACCCTACAGTGGCCCAGTCAAAACCACTGGCAAATGTGTGGTGAGCTGGCATTTTCCCCAATACTGGTGCCACCTGACCACTTTCAATGCAGCCCAGCACCTAACCCACATAGAATCTATTCACTGTAAAACCAGAAAAGGAACCAGGCAAGCCTAGTTCAGCTGGCCCACAACTAAATGTTGTTGCCCTCACTGGATTCAATCCCGGGGCACCCACATTTGTGGCTGTGTCTTTAACCACTACACCACGGTAGGGTTGCCCCGATACCAAAATGTTGGCTCTGGTACCTCGGTATCGATATTAAATCGATACTTTAGCAACAAATAAAACACCATAAATTACAGATGAAATTAAGAGTCTAATTTTGTCTAAAATTTTATTTTGAGCATTTTTTTACATTTTGTTCCATACAAATATGATTACATTTAATGATGAGACGCATTTGAATAATATTGTGTCACAAATTAAATCACATGCATTTGGAAAAATATGTGGTTGAGTAAACGGCTAAATTATATTTTTGTACATGCAATATACTCTTAAACAATATCAACACTTACATTAATCCACTTTGACTACAAAGTGGATTTTTATTTATTAAGGCAATAACATAAGACGATTGTATTTAATTTATGTCGTCAGTCGTTTAACGCCAGGTTCACTTCACACATCCTCCATGTCAGCGACGCAGTTTCACGCGCTGCTCACTGAGAATGTATGTGAACCCGGTGTAAGGGTTAAAAATGTAAAACTCATTATATTTTGAATTAATATAACAAGGTAGTAATCTTGACACTTTACTTGAAATGTTTGTTATCATACTTTATTATCATACTGACCTGTCGATCTTTAAATTCTCCCTAAATCGGGATGAGCCAGGGACAAATGTTTAGCTAGGTTGGACGTATTCCGTCCTGAGGCAGCATGTCTTCAAGCATCTTTTGCAAACTGGTGAATTTAGGTCTGTTGGTTCTCCTTTTTCGTTCGGCTTGTATGCAAAATAGTGCCAGATTTCACTCTTACCGTTCCGCTTGTCAATTAGTTTTAGAACGCTCATCATTTATCCAAGCTGTGAAGTGCCAAATTGTCTCACAGGCTGAACTGCCATCGATGTTTACCAAACTTAGTTGAAAAGTGCCCTCTTGTGGTACCGAAAATAGAAATATGATACCGTACCTTTTATATTTTTTTGGGTATTGAGGAATATCAATATTACCAGTAGACTGCGCAACTCTGCACTGCTGTCAGGGGTACTTGGATATAGTCGCAATATAACCGTGAACAGTTTTATTTTAGGCTTACTATAATGCATCTACTGAAGGTTGTAGCCAGTGAAGTTTTTATCTATCCGGAACAAATCCTAATGCATAATTTGCTTTGACAAGATATGAACACGGGACCTATTGGTTGCAGGTCCACGTCTCTAACCACTACGCTATTTAAAAAGGGATAGTTAATCAGTCAGTCAGTCAGTAAGAGACATTCACCCTTCGTGACCGGCTTACGCGGTACAGCAAAAACAAAACATTTTTTCAATAAAGAAAGCATGCATATCTTTATAGTGGAGAAGTTGACATAGAACCTCACCTATTCTCAGAGAGGCATCCACTTGCATGCCTGCAGAGCTGTCTCTAATTAAAACACAATGCTGGCTAAATCCCCACCTCTTGCTTCCATTTCGAGCTAGTATAGCTAACAAACAAAACAAGCCAGACAAAAATCCCTGTGGCCAAATATACTAGCTCTGGTGAACAGACAAGTTCTAAACCAGTTGTCCAAACACAACCAACAATGACACCTGTTTTATAAATGTGAAATTTTTTGGGGGGAATACATACTTTGCATCCATCAGCAAGTTTTTTTTGCAGCAGTGCCAGCTAGCTTGAGGCAATATAAGGCAGAATACTTTATCCCTTCAGCCACGATGTGCCTGCCTGTCATGCTACAGTGGCAGGTGCGTGACACAGAATAATGTCTCTGAATAATATCATAGTACAGAAGGCCATTTGGGTCTTTGGGTGTCAAAATAAACACTTTGAATAACGCTGACCTGACCAGAAAACTCAACCCTATAGTTACAGCATAGATTAAAAGAAATACGTGTGGGCCCACTGGGTAGGATAGAGTGAGATGTTCCCCCCACCCAATGTTTGCAGAATTCAAATCCCCTGCCCCCCAATATAAGTAATATGATCACGATTTTAAAAAGTTAAATAAATAAAATGAAAACATAAATATTTAATGGCAGGCAACCAAATAAGACACCCTTCCTCCTGTTTTAATTTCAAAGTCCAGCAAGCCCTCGTCCTAAATCCATTCCACTTTCTATGATAACATCACATCTCTCCTTTCCTCTTTAACTTGAGTACTAGCTACATAAACCAGTGCAGCACAAACGCAACATAATGTTAGCCTAGCTTCATTACATGTCACTGTCACTGAAGCAGTAGTTTATTGCAGATGATACACAGGCATACTGCCTGTATTGTAAGGCTTATTTCTACGCCAAACTTATTGATGTAAAAAAACACATGACAACTCAAAAACGTACTCAAAAGGCAAAGCCTTATAACAGTTCCACCCAAAACAAGCTGCCATTTATGGTTAAAAAATTGACTCTGCAAAAAAGGCTGAGGCCACCATGGCATTAGCTATCGCTGAACACTGTTCCATGCTGGCATGTGATCAAATTGGAGAAGCACGCAGAGCTGCTTTCTCCCCCACGACGTTATTCCTCTCTCCTACAGTGTCCATCACAATTACATGCACATGGCCAATTATGCAAATTAGGTGATGACATCATTTAGTGACTTCTAGCGACTTTTAGGACAGCCAATAGCTACTTTCCTTACCGAGGAGTTGGCAACACTGTTTGGCAGTGGTCCGTATGGTTTCGAGTGAGCACATACTGGTTCGTGGCGGTACAGTAGCCTAACCGCTTAAAAGAAACAGTAGCCTAGAGAATGTGACCAAGAAAATTTATAACATTTCAGAAGTTTTAGAAGATCAATGACACTTGTGTTACAACGATGGTTCCATTTTAATGAAATGCATTTTTCGCTAAGTGCTGCATAGCTATAGCCTATAGCTTTTCTTTTGAGTAGGTCTATTGGCTGTTTTATTCTATTTGTGGTGAATAAGCGTACAGTGCACTCACTATGTTCCGTACACTCATGGCATTCCGTACAGTTAACCTTGTGTACGTCACTATAAAATACATTCTACCAAGTTAAATATGATTTGAATACCCACATCAATTTGAATTTCTACTCTTTCCAACTAAATAATTGTTTAGACATTCGCAGTTTCACTCACTACAAGATTTAAGTAACCGAGGTACACCGTTATATGTCGTGGAGCTCCGCCCCCTAGAGGGGCTTTAGTTCATAGTGGTTTACCCTAGCCGCGTTAGCAGCCGTCCTGAAAACTCATTATGCAAGATGCGACAGCCAATCAGGGCACGCCTGCCCCTATATAGGACCCGTGAGCCCAGAGAACGCCCTCCCTTTTTATTCAGCAAACACTTGCTGGGTTCTACTGATTACTTATTCTATTGCTTCAGCCTGAGAATTTTTGTCGTCGGCATTCTTTAGCTCGACATCTCAACAAGAATTTTTTCGCCGCTGCAAGCCGTTGCGCCGACCTGTCACCGGATCAGGACCCTCATCGTTACGTGTGTTTCCTGCCTGGGACCGGCCCACGCTCGCGAGGGTCTCACTGACCCCCCGGCTTGCTCCTCCTGTGCTGCTTTGTCCATCTCTACACGTGTAGAGAGGGCAAACTTTTTCGAACAGGAAGTGGACGTCTCCGCAATGTTGAATTCCAGCAGCGACGACGACAAGATGTCTGAGGAGGACGCTCCTACGCAGGACCCGACTCCCCTGACTCAGAAGGACCCGCTCCCTTCCCATGTGGGTTGTGGTGGCGGGTCTCATGCTTCTCCCTCTCTCCGGGGAGAACTAGATGGCGACCTCTCTTCTGCTGCTTCCCTCCGCCCGCCCCCTCTCCGCGTGGAGTTTGCGGGCTTGATTGAGAGAGCAGCTCTACACATTCAGCTGCCCCTGCCTCCTCTGCCGACGTCGAAGGAACCTTCCAACGTGTCCTTCGGCTCCTGGGTGGAACGTGTCAAACCGGTGGACTCCCCAGCACTTGAGGTCAGTGGTTTTAAAGCCTTCACCGAGGGTTCCTGGTCCTCTCCAGCTTCAGCCAGAGCTCCCATGAAATCCTATGCTACCTTCACCAGAGTCGACGGTAGGCAGACTCCCATCCGCTTGGCCATCCCTCTAGAGCCCGAGTTGGCTGCGCCTTTCCTGCCTGCCTGGGGCTGGGAAGAAGCCTGCCTTGCCATCCACCAAGGACCGCTACACGGGGCAGCTATGGGATAAAGTTTACATCCTGGGATCACAGGCCCTGGCCACAGCGAACAACGCTGCTGTCCTCGCGTCGGCGGCCTCCCATATTTTAGACCGTTCACCTACTCTGTCATCACATGACATTGAAGAGCTAGCGGGTAATCTAAAGGCTATCCTCCACCTTAACCAGGCTCAGACGATTTGCGCCAGACGCGCATTGGCTTCTTCCGTGGTCGGACACCGTCAACTTTAGCTGTCTCTGTCCTCCTTACGCAACGCCGATTGCGCACCCCTCCTGAACGCACCTCTGTCCCAGGAGGGCTTATTCGGCGACGCTGTTCACACTGCCATAGCTTCTTTTAAGAAGACCGACGAGGGACAGAAGGAGCTATCTCGTCACCTCCCTCTGGCTAGCCGCTCTACTCATTTGGCCTCACTGCTCATCGCCCGGTCTCCTCTGCTAAGCGAAGCCAGCGCCGCCACGTCTCTGCTGCCGCCTCTTCTGCTGCCTTGGCGCCTCCTCCCCCTACTGCCGCGGCTCCTGCTCCTCCTCCCGTGCGATGCAGGCAACCCGCCCCTAGACTGGATACTCCGTAGCCATCTAAGAAACCCAGACCGTCCTGACTAGGTGTAGAGCGGGCTACGAGCGGCAATGTTGCCCTCACGGCCCCCGTCTCTTCCTCCCTCAGCAGAGTAAGGGCCAAGTCTAACGGCATCGCAGATTCAGCCCGACTAACTTTTCCTTTCAAAAAACAAGCTAAACATTGCTTGGTTGTAAGTTGTGCTTTGTGCAGACTCAGGCGGTGTCTGAGCCTGTTACATCACTTGTACCTTTTGCATGCCCTAGTTTGCCTCCTTCGGCGGCTATTAGAGACTCAGCGAGCGCTCTCTCTGTCTCTATGTCTGCTTATTCCTCATTCACGCCCTGCAGCCTGCAGGTATTTTAATGTTTTTGCTGGTGCACGCTATTCCCTTCCCTATTCAGTGTAATGGTAAGAACTATGTTAACTATGTTCAGGGTAGTGAGTCTTCTCAGGGAGTTATAGGTATAACTACTCTATCCTCTCTACCCGCCACCTCCCATTGACATAATTGCCGGCTAGCGGGTTCAGAGGCGTCTCTCATTCCGCTGCCTGCCAGTCCCAAGCGTGTTCGCTCACAGAGTTCGGCCCGGCACGACCGTGTTTACATTCACTCGTCTTCAGTGAAGCGTTCGCGTATGCAAATGCCGGGCTCCTCTCTCTCCCGCCGTTCGCGAGCTACCGAGCGTCCTGAGAATTCACTTGGGGTTACAGATGTAACCGTGGTGGCTTCTCAACCCACTCGCTCTAAGAGCTCAGCCCGGCGTTGCCATGATGACGTCCATTCACCTTCAGCGAAACGTCCGCAAATGCTAATTCCGGGCTCCTCTCTTCCCCGGTGACAGGCTCAATTGCCAGGTAACGTCGCCGGCTCTTGCCCCCGTCTCGCTACCTGTTCCCACTGAGCCCCCTACCTCTGCTGGTGCTACTCTGCGTTCCCTTAGCAACGCGTCCCCACTCAGGGTGCAACGTCCGCGTGTGCAAATGCCGGGCTCCTCTCTCCATCAGGTTCCTATGAGTGAGAGCGCTGTGTTTGTTGTACACTGGGATGGCCTAATGCACTCGTTCCGTGGACCCGAGTTCGCCTCCCGGGCCAGCTCCTCTATGAGGGGTGATTCGTGCATTTAATCAACCTCAGGAAACTGTCTCTGCGTCTATGGTCATGTATAATGGAACGCCTGAATAACGTGTTGTGTGAACTTCGCATCTATGGTTGTGTATAATGGAACGTCTGAATAACGTGTCGTGTTAACTTCTCGTCTATACTTTGCTAGCAAGTGATGAATTGCATCTTGGTTGTTAGCTCTAGCATTGCTGTGAGCTAACTTTGTTAAAGAGAAAAAACGAACTGATAGAATTACTTCAGGAAATGTTGTTATACTATGTATGTGTGAGTTATGTTTATATTGATTTTGTTCATTTAATGACCAAAATGTCATGATCTGATCATTTGACAAGCCTATGTATTCCCCATTCACCCAAGTATAGGAGAATAATATTAATATAATATTAATATAGTGCATTGTGAAAACACTTTGGCCGATATATTTGTTTTGTATTTAGGCATAGTTGCAGGGTAAGTTTGACTATGTGTTATAAAGTGAATGCCTTTTGTATTCAGGCGCTGTTGCTCAACTGCAGAGGCCCTACGCGGTCCTAAGAGGTAGAGTAAAACATTTGCGGGAATAAGGGGAACGAGTAGGAAGTACTGCGATACCTGTGATGGTTGAGTAGCGTGCATATTAAAGCCACAATTGATATCGAGTTGGAGAACTGTGTCTTTCATCACTCATGGATCACTATTACAGTTGGATTAAAAATTATAACTTTTAAAGTAATCATTTGGTTTATTTGTGACCAAGTGTTTATTTTGCTTGCACACACATACAAGTTTACATTTCCTAATTCATTTGTATTTCATGAGTGAAGAGTTTGGCTATTTCAGTAAGACAATTACCTATACATATACCTCAAAATCAAACAAAATATTATGTTCCCTTTTTTTCACAATAGCATAAGCCAGGTGTCTCCAACTCTGCTGCTGGAGATACTATCCTGGTTGTTTTCACTCCAACCTTAATTTAGCAAACTTTCAAATAATTAGACAGTCAGTGAAGGCTGCATATACATGGGGTTGGAATGAAAACTACCAGGACAGTATCTCTGGAACAGGGTTGGAGCAGGGCTGTAGTACATACGATCCTTTATGAGGGGTGATTCGTGCATTTAATAGGCCTAGGGAAGCTACTGATGACTCACCAAGTCACTTAACGTCTGAACAGCGCCTTAAAATTACGTCTTAAATTAACACAGTCCATCAATGGAGACGCGTTTTTCTTACAGACGACATGTCCACAACACCCACACAACACGAACACGACACGCCAACGTTAAGACGACACGTAAATGGCCTACAGACAACACGAACATGTCACGTGTCAGTTTTACGAGTGAATTGTTAATTGAAAATCTTAACATGAACGCGTCTCTACAACGCGTCTCTATTATGCATCTCTATAACGCGTCTCTATAACTGTTACGTGTCGTCTAAACAACATAGGTATTGTGCAGCTGTTGAATAAATTAATTGACGTACCTGCTATTGACTGCGCTGCACGATAGTAAAAAAAAATCTTCCGCTCGATTGCTTTATTTTCTGTCATTAAACCTACTAGGAAAGACATGCTCTCATGGGACTGAGCAGGGCGTTTTTCAGTTCGCTATTTACAAATGGAAAATTATCTGTTTTTGTGTGTTTAATTCTCATTATTTCCATGAGAAATTTCAAATGAGCTGTATCGGTTGCTACACTGTCTAATGATTTTGACGGCTTTATTCGTGTTGGGACTCGAATTGAGTCGATAGGCTACTGCTGTAATCGTTTCGACATCCATAGGCGAATGATCATTAACACAACAGTGCTTTCTGCTGTCGAGCGCAGATATTAGAGACACATTCACCAATCACCTAATAACAGTGAGGGTTGCGGAGTCACAGGTAGATCACCTAGCGTTTATCGAGGGTTATGATGGTGTTAAAGTCTTCCTTGGGTTTTCGCACCTGTAAAGAAATAGTGTTTACTAATATATTCATGCATGTGTGAAATGTATTTTTTATTGCCTTGTGCCCAGATGCCTGGATAACCACAGCGAATATTTTGGGATTGCAATAGTTAACTTAAAGTCCATGGACTTAGACTGCATGAAATTTATTAGAACCCCGACATTCA
The DNA here is from genome assembly GCA_016801175.1 of Esox masquinongy. Taxonomy (NCBI): domain Eukaryota; kingdom Metazoa; phylum Chordata; class Actinopteri; order Esociformes; family Esocidae; genus Esox; species Esox masquinongy. Next base: position 35,370 of record JACXGI010000994.1, on the reverse strand, counting down.
GACTTATAGATGTATTTATAGGCATTCAGACATATTAAACTATGTAAAACTATCACATTACTAGCAGTATCATACAAGCAAAAAGGATGCACAACATGCTCTTTAAACAGCAAAGCTCATAATAAAGACATTCCCATCCTTGGTAATGCCAAGATGTGAAAGTCTTCCATGCCAGGTTTAATCTCTTTTTCTCTACTTCTGGTCATCAGCTGTCAGATGTAAAACAATGTTAACAATATGTAGGCTTGGGACCTCAAACTTACTGTGCAGGTTATTTCCTGCCCAGTAAGAACACATTACTCAGCTAATCATAGACCAGACTAGAAATGACTGGAATGATTTCTTCAATGTGTATTACTTAAAAGCGTAGGTTTGTACTGTATATTGGGGGGGGGGGGGGGGGG
>JACXGI010000994.1:11601-34866 GCA_016801175.1 Esox masquinongy | reverse complement strand
AACTAGTCATATTTTAATGTAGTGTATCAATGGATAGGCATCACAACAATCTTAGAGCTTTTATCGTTCTAAATTTCAGACAGTAGTATGAAATGAAAATTGCCAGACTTAAAGCAAGCAAAAAGATATCCCCTCATGATGTACTGACATTTCTAGAGCACCTGATATTGCAAGTTCATGACACTATTAGCATTTATTTTATTTTTTTAAATGCACATTACAAGTCTATGTCAAGACTTACACAACACAAGAGAAAGATTGTATGTACTACAGCCCTGCTCCAACCCTGCTCCAGAGATACTGTCCTAGTCGTTTTCACTCCAACCAATCGTTTTCACTTCGTGTTGTGTGGGTGTTGTGGACATGTCGTCTGTAAGAAAAACGCGTCTCCATTGATGGACTGTGTTAATTTAAGACGTAATTTTAAGGCGCTGTTCAGACATTAAGTGACTTGGTGAGTCATATCAGTAGCTTCCCTAGGCCTATTAAATGCATGAATCACCCCTCATAAAGGATCGTATGTACTACAGCCCTGCTCCAACCCTGCTCCAGAGATACTGTCCTGGTAGTTTTCATTCCAACCCCATGTATATGCAGCCTTCACTGACTGTCTAATTATTTGAAAGTGTGCTAAATTAGGGTTGGAGTGAAAACACCTAGCTTATGCTATTGTGAAAACAAAGGGAACATAATATTTTGTTTGATTTTAAGGTATATATATATAGGTAATTGTCTTACTGAAATAGACAAACTCTACACTCATGAAATACAAATGAATTAGGAAATGTAAACTTGTACGTGTGTGCAAACAAAATAAACACTTGGTCACAAATAAACACAATGATTACTTTAAAAATTATAATTTTTAGCCCAACTGTAATAGTGATCCATCATCAAAGACACAGTTCTCCAACTCAATATCAATTATGGCTTTAATATGTGTGCTACTCAACAGGTATCGCAGTACTTCCTACTTGTTCCCCTTATTCCTGTGAACGTTTCACTCTACCTCTTAGGACCGCGTAGGGCCTCTGCATTTGAGAAACAGCGCCTGAATACAAAAGGCATTCACTTTATAACACATAGTCAAACTTACCCTGCAACTATGCCTAAATACAAAACAAATACATCAGCCAGTGTTTTCACAATGCACTATATTGATATTATATTAATATTATTCTCCTATACTTGGGTGAATGGGGGATACATAGGCTAGTCAAATGATCAGATCATGACATTTTGGTCATTAAATGAACAAAATCAATATAAACAAAACTCACACATAGACCTACATAGTATAACGACATTTCCTGAAGTAATTCTATCAGTTCGTTTTTCTCTAACGAAGCTAGCTCACAACAATGCAAGAGCTAACAAACAAGATGCGATTCATCACTTGCTAGGAAAGCATAGACGAGAAGTTAACACGACACGTTATTCAGACGTTCCATTATACACAACCATAGACGCGGACCACAGACGTGAAGTTCACAGGACACGTTATTCAGACGTTCCATTGTACACGACCATAGACGCGGACCACAGACGCGAAGTTCACACGACACGTTATTCAGACGTTCCATTATACACGACCAGAGACGCGGAGACAGCTTCCCGAGGTTGATTAAATGGACGAATCACCCCTCATAACCCCTCATACATACTAGAGTGCAGCCCGGCGTTGCCTTAGCGGCGTTCATTCGCCTTCGGTGACAAGTCCTCGTATGCAAATGCCGGGCTCCTCTCTTCTCGGGTTACTGAGCGCTCTGAGTTTTTGCAGGACGTTACAGACATAACCACTGTAACTTCTCAACCCGCCATCTCCCATAGACTTAAACACCGACTAGCGGGTTCTGATACGTCTCTCACTCCGCTGCCGGCCGGTCTTAAGTGTACTCAATCTAGGAGTGCAGCCCGGCGTTGCCATGGTGACGTTTGCCTTGGTGACGTTTACATTTGCCTTCGGCGAAACGTCCGCAGATGCAAATGCCGGGCTCCTCTCTTCCCCGCCATTCGCGGGCTCCCAAGCGTTCTGAGATTTCACAGGAGGTTTTAGACATAACGGTTGTGGCTTCTCAATCCGCTCGCTATGACAGGCTCAAACAACAGGTAATGTCTTGCCTCTGTCTCGCTACCTGTTCAAACTGAGTCCCCGATCTCTGCCGGCGCTGTTCGACGTCCCCCTTGCAATGCGTCCCCGCTCAGGGTACAACGTCTGCGTATGCAAATGCCGGGTTCCTCTCTCCTTCAGATTCCTATGAGTGAGAGCCCTACATTTGTTGTACAGCAGATGGCCTAATGGTTAGCGCTCTTGTCCCGTGGATCCGAGTTCGCCTCTCGGCCCAACTCCTATTTTTTTTCTCTCATCCCTTCTCTCTCTGCCTTCCTTGGGCCGTGTCTCTTCCTCCCCGGTCGAGCTCGGCGGAGGTAGGGGCAGCGAGGGACTTCGAACATTTCCTGACCAACGCCCCTCAACTGCATGCTCTTCCTCTCTCAGAGCGTTGTTTGGAGTGGCGTTATCACTGTACTATGTCAGCCTGGCTCAATCGAACGATCAGACTGGGTTATCTAATTCAGTTTCGCTCGGCTCCCACTCCCTTCTTGGGAATAGTGGAGACGGTGATGTCATCGCCCTTCGGAGCGTCTGCTCTCCTGTCGGAGGTAACGGAATTATTGAGCAAAGGAGCGATCTCCGAGGTCCTGGAGGATCTCAGACAGGACGGTTTTTACTCTCGTTACTTCCTGGTTCCCAAGAAGATGGGAGGAGTGAGACCGATCTTGGATCTGCGCAATCTGAATGCGCACGTAGCCAAACGGCCATTCCATATGCTCACCACTACTCGCCTGTTGGAAGCCTTCCTACCAGGAGGTTTCTGGGCGAGCATAGACCTCAAGGATGCTTACTTCCATGTCCCAATCGTTCGCAGGCGTAGGAAGTTCTTCCGATTTGCCTTTCAGGGCAAGGTCTACGAGTACACGAGGATGCCATTTGATTACGCTCTGGCTCTGTGCAAGGCATCAGGATTTTTGAATGGGGCCTGGCAGCAGGCTTTTGAATGGGGCCTGTCCGCTGCAGTGGTCCGAACCACGACGATATTTTCATCCAAAACGTATTCCACTCGGTGGAATATGTTCGTGACGTGGTGCGTGCAGAGGTCTTCTGACCCTTCATGTTGCCCTGTGGAGGAGATTCTGTCATTCACAGTATCTCTTTGATAAGGAGAGGTTGCCCTCGACTATCCTTGGATACGCATCGGCTTCTCTGTGTGCCATGAGGATTTGTTGCTGGAACGTTGTTTTCAGCCACCCTCTTCTCCGCCGTTCCCTCTGGGAACACGCCGTCTGCGCCTGGTGGCCAGACTGGGCGCCCCGCAGTGTGACCTTGCTAAGGTGCTGAGCGCTCTCTATGAGCCTCCATTCGAGCCCTTGCGGCAGTGTTCTCTTAAGCTTCTCTCCCTTAAGACTGTCTTGCTCTTCGCTTTATGCTCTGCTAAGTGAGTGGTTGATCTCCGTGCGCTCTCAGTGCGCCCGGGCTGCCAGGCTATCAAAGAGGACTTAGGCTGCGCTACACTGAGACCTAATCCATCCTTCGTACCCTAGGTAATCACCAGCTTTTTTCGATCTAGGGCTGTCGATTTACAGGCCTTCTTCCCTCCTCCGCACGTACGTGAGGAGGACGAGAGGCTCCACTGTCTGTGTCCGGTACGCGCTCTCGCTCTTACGTAGGACACACCAGGTCTATCAGACTGACTCCCCAACTGTTTATTTGTTATTCGGATTCCCGGGTGGGTTGTCCGCTTTCGAAGCAGCGTCTCTCCCACTGGCTTTGTGACTGCATCACTTTGGCCTATGGGGCATCTGGCTCTGTCATTCCGGGGGGTCTCCGTGCACACTCCATGCGGGGTGTTGCAGCCTCCTCTGCCCTTTTCCACGGGGTCAGGGTAGATGACATTTGCGCCACGGCGTCGTGGTCGTCGCCTTCGGCGTTTGTCCGTTTAGTAGGCTATATATAGCCTACTAATAGTAGATACATATGGTACTAATGTATTTTTCGCTCCCCCTTAGTGCTCCTGTCCCCACGTTCTCCATCTCTCCTCTCACATTCTGCTCGCAGGTGATCAGAGATGAATGGATGGTGCCTCCCCTCCATATATGCGTTGTTGACGTTTGATTATTTTTTGTAAAGAATTCTTTGCTTGTTGATGTTAAAATACATGTTTTGCGTTTCAAACTGTTGCAGGCTCATTCATTGACCGTAAAACGCTATAACAGTATTGGGCTTATTTTGGGCTTCTTTTTGAAGCTGCGGTTGCTTGTTTAACTTGCGAGAGTTGGCAACACTGATCAATACAGTAAACAGTTTCATTTTAGGATTCCCGTAGCTACTGTAGGTTGTAGCCAGCAAAGTTTTTGTCTATCCTGAACAAATCCTCTCTCATTGACAAAACCCACCGTTTTAAGTGAATGACATTGATACAGTATCTATCAATATAGGTGACGATAACTGACTTTGTCAAGTGAAAAAGTCGAGAGAATCGTGTAGGCAGCGAAGTGTTTGTCTATCCTGAACAAATCCACCAGAACTGTTTTTTTTTAGGCTTCCTATTACGTAGCTACGTAAGGTTATAGCCAGCGAAGCTGTTGTCTGTGCTGAACCGCATGCATAATTTGTTTTGACGGTTACGGGAGTCGAATGCAGCACCTGGTGTTCCGTAGCCCGCGACTCTAACCACCACGCTATTTAACAAGGCTAGTCAGTAAGTCAGGCACTCACTCACTCAGTCAGTATGAGACATTCACTCTTCTAGGTCGGCTCCGCTTACGCGGTCCGGCAAAAATAGTAGAGGGGAAGGATAATGGTGCGATGTCGGAAGGGGGGGACGTAGCGTGGGAAAACCTATTTTCCCCCCAGATTTGTTTTAATGATGAACTACTAAATATATATAACATACTATATAATATGTTATTACGTAACTATTTTAAGATTGTCAAATACATATAAACCCACGTCGACTTTGAAAAGTAGTTTCCACGCAGCGCCTACAACTTTTCCCATAGGATTTCATAAATACTGCTTGTTGTCATGCTGTCAAACCGCAGTGTAGGCTACTACCTACGTTTGTATTCGGTAGGCACAGATTTTGCTGTTAGGGGCTCTGATCACAAAATGATTTGTATAATAAGTTTTGTGGTTAAATGTGTCTTAATTCACAATAGAGGTCTTAAATCACGGGCGAAAAAACATCGTGAGTTACATGACAAGCGCTGTACGGAATATCTTGACATCTCACGGTATACTGTACAGCAGGGTTCGGCAAAAGACGGCCCGCGGGTGAAAACTGTCTCGCCAGCAATAATATCTGGCCCGCGGCATGATTATTTTGACAGCGGCTGGTGCTGAAATAGATCTCGGGTGAATCTATAGTCTTGCCGGTTTAGGCCTACGTGTCAGTAGTACTGTATTAATTAATCCAGCACAAAACCCGGACACCGTCACACAACTGTGTTTTGTTTACCTCAAGGTAACCACAGCTGATGAAGCAGTTACAAAAGACACTGTAACAAGGCTATTGTAGTTGCATTTTTCATCAAATTATTTCTTAAATTATCCTTTGACTATGTTCTGGACCACTATTCAGCGGCTTAAAAAATTGGCCTGATGCCAAACGTTCTTGCCGACCCCTGCCGTACAAGGTCGGAGGGTCCAGGTTTTCCGATTTTTCTCAAATACTATTGGTCCATTTCCATGTCAATGTAGTATTGAAAGGTTCCCCAGTTAAAGCCCCGTATTTTGATGATTACACATTAACTATAGTTAGGTTGGTTGTCGTTGTAGCCTCGTTTGAATGCTGCAGTTGGGGTAGATCTGTACGGAACACCGTGAGTGTACTGTACCTATTTTATGTTCTATTCATTTTCATTATGTGAGAATTTTAAATAAAAGTCATTTCTGAAATATATCGTCAATTTTGTCAAATTACAAATTATAAGCCAACATGTGTGATAACGCTGTAGTTCATTCAGAAACACAGAATCTCTTTGTCGTGAAAGTGAGCATCTTTAAATCAATCGGCATATTGTAGCCTATAGTGTATGGTAAAACATGCAATGTCGAATGTGTTGCTTTACGCATATGCACACGGGGCTATTGTTCATCTTGTTTTTAAACTGTATGGAAATGCCCATTGAAATCTCAACGTTTTACAACCTATTTGTCCTAACAGTTTTTGGATCAGCTACAGGCTGTAGGGTTTTGACGCTTGCTCCATCCGTACCTTATAGGCCAACGATGTTGCAGGAAACATTTTGCGCATTCCTGTAGGCTATTCATATTTCTATTGATAAGATTTTTCCTATGTGTTTCAGTTGACATTTCTCTACCAGCTTTTCCAAAATAGCATGGTATTTATCCAATTCAACAGCTAGGCTGTGCATATGCATGGGTTGAAATTTGCCTAGAGATATGCACACTTTCCCGTCAAATTCAACATTGATAAATGCCAACCTTTGCATCAAAACTGACGTACTCATGGTTTACGCACATATTTGTGTGTAGGCACGAATGATACATGAGGCCTCAGGTTTGGGAGGAGATCCCCCAGGACACCTTCTGCCATCTCATCAAGAGCATGCCCAGATGTTGTCGAGGGTGTGGATACAGACACGTGGGGGCAATACACACTACTGAGTCACAATGAGTTGCCTTGATGAAATTCACGCAAGTTGAACAGCCTGTGATTTCGACTGTTTACTTGATTTTCAGTGTAAGTTTGAATCCAAACTCACACTCGCCTGTTGGAAGCCTTCCAAACAGGAGGTTTCTGGGCAAGCAATTGGTTGATTTAGGTTTCCATTGAGCATTGTTACGTCATTTTGTTCTCAACGAATTATACATTGTACAGTAAAGGGGCTATAGCCCCGGATCTTTTATGAATAGCCCCGGATTTCAAATTGAAAAAAATAAATAAAAATAGCCCCTGATCTATTCATCAATAATTCCGATTGCGCATTACGACAATGTAGACGTGTAGGCCACTAGCATGTACATTGAAATTTTCCTCATGTACATTCAAAACCCTGTACTTTCTGTCCCGGGTGGAGGGGGGGGGGGGTCACATGTATTGTGATCCTAGCAACGTCTCTGGATTTTGATCTTTAATATATTTAGTTCATCTAGATCCGATGTGTGAATGAAGTGTTCCCTTAATTATTTTGAGCAGTGTATTATTTCTGATAGAAATTTAAGGAACTTTTAGAAATCAATAGGACTAGGTTGTGTTCAACATAAAAGTTTTACATTGTCTCATTATTATGTGATTCACATGCATAAAAAAACACCAGTATCCAGGAAACAAAGACTCTTGAATTCAAATTTGTCTGGGGGAAATAACCTCTGCCCCCCCTGTTGGAACCTCATGCCACCCTTTTGCCACCCCAAGTAAAACCTGCCTGCGGGTCTTAGTTTGCCCACCCCTGTCTACAGTGATCTCCAGAATTATTGGACCCCTACGTAAAGATTAACAAAAAAGTCTCACAAAAGTGAGTATACCCCTCACATTTTTGTAAATATTTGAGTATATTTTTTCATGTGACAACACTGAAGAAATGACACTTTGCTACAATGTAAAGTAGTGAGTGTACAGCTTGTATGACAGTGTAAATTTGCTGTCCCCTCAAAATAACTCAACCTACAGCTATTAATGTCTAAACCGCTGGCAACAAAAGTGAGTACACCCCTAAGTGAAAATTTCCAAATTGGGCCCAATTAGCCATTTTCCCTCCCCGGTGTCATGTGACTTGTAAGTGTTACATGGTTTCAGGTGTGAATGGGGAGCAGGTGTGTTAAATTTGGTGTCATCGCTCTCACACTCCCTCATACTAGTCGCTGGAAGTTCAACATGGCACCTCATGGCAAAGAACTTACTGAGGATCTGAAAAAAAAGAATTGTTGCTGTATATAAAGATGGCCTAGGCTATAAGAAGATTGCCAAGACCCTGAAACTGAGCTGCAGCACGGTGGCCAAGACCATACAGCGGTTTAACAGGACAGGTTCCATTCAGAACAGGCCTCGCCATGGTTGACCAAAGAAGTTGAGTGCATGTGCTCAGCATCATATCCAGAGGTTGTCTTTGGGAAATAGACGTATGAGTGATGCCAGCATTGCTGCAGAGGTTGAAGGGGTGGGGCGTCAGCCTGTCAGTGCTCAGACCATACGCCGCGCACTGCATCAAATTGGTCTGCATGGCTGTCGTCCCAGAAGGAAGCCTCTTCTAAAGATGATGCACAAGAAAGCCCGCAAACAGTGTGCTGAAGACAAGCAGTCTAAGGACATGGATTACTGGAACCATGTCCTGTGGTCTGATGAGACCAAGATAAACTTATTTGGTTCAGATGGTGTCAAGCGTGTGTGGCGGCAACCAGGTGAGGAGTACAAAGACAAGTGTGTCTTGCCTACAGTCAAGCATGGTGGTGGGAGTGTCATGATCTGGGGCTGCATGAGTGCTGCCGGCACTGGGGAGCTACAGTTCATTGAGGGAACCATGAATGCCAACATGTACTGTGACATACTGAAGCAGAGCATGATCCCCTCCCTTCAGAGACTGGGCCGCAGGGCAGTATTCCAACACGATAACGACCCCAAACACACCTCCAAGACGACCACTGCCTTGCTAAAGAAGCTGAGGGCAAAGGTGATGGACTGGCCAAGCATGTCTCCAGACCTAAACCCTATTGAGCATCTGTGGGGCATCTTCAAACGGAAGGTGGAGGAGTGCAAGGTCTCTAACATCCACCAGCTCTGTGATGTCGTCATGGAGGAGTGGAAGAGGACTCCAGTTGCAACCTGTGAAGCTCTGGTGAACTCCATGCCCAAGAGGGTTAAGGCAGTGCTGGAAAATGATGGTGGCCACACAAAATATTGGCACTTTGGGCTCAATTTGGACATTTTCACTTAGGGGTGTACTCACTTTTGTTGCCAGCGGTTTAGACATTAATGGCTGTGTGTTGTGTTATTTTGAGGGGACAGCAAATTTGCACTGTTATACAAGCTGTACACTCACTACTTTACATTGTAGCAAATTGTCATTTCTTCAGTGTTGTCACCTGAACAGATATAATCAAATATTTACAAAAATGTGAGGGGTGTACTCACTTTTGTGAGATACTGTACATACATATGTGCAATAAGGCACAAGGATTGTGGTATATGGCCCATGTACCATAGCTAAGAGCTGTTCTTAGGCACAGTGCAACATGGAGTAACTGGATTGCACTGACAAAATGCATGGTAAATTGGCAAAAAATGCTATATTTTCTCTCAACTTAATGGAGAAATGGGCTCTTTGTGTTCTTGCCTTTGGCAAAGTCAAAACTCAGCCCAATGTCGCGTACAGCTAAGCCATTTTTATGCTTTATTCAACAGAGACTGGGGAAAGATAGAGAAGAATGTTCACAACGTTCACAATCATAGGATACAGATGGTTTATGGGGTATATGATAATTGAGTCAATAATGACATGGGGGAATGAATGAACAGCCAAGCTAAACAATGCATCAGGCTGTCATGATGATTTAATATTAAACAGCATGCTACATGCTCTATGTATTAATGTATCTATGTATTAATTAGACCACTGCACACATATAGTATGCAGACACACTTGTGAACACAAACACATACGTCACCAACCAGATAATGAATGGTGAGAGGTCATGACCCGGTTGACTGACGTTCAACACTAAAGCACAACCCGTCTGAGTCATCTCATAACCATTACAACCTGACCCAAAACCACATCTGTAATATGGATATCATGAGGTCAATCGCCTGTTTCATGTTTAATCATTAGCCAGTTGAGCAGACTACTTTTAAATTCTATTTGTTTTCTTTTATAATCAGTTTTTCATCTATTAGTAACTACGTCAGCGAAGGACGAGTATATCATTTTTGACTCTGGCTTTAATTTGGGATTTAATGGCATTTGAATGTTAGTCAGTTTAAAGTTCAAAGCAGTCGTGTGCGGTTATTAAGCTTCTACGAAGTGTAAACTGATGCCATCACAGGATTTGGAAGGACACATCATGAGCCTTTATTCTCACTACGGGCCTCTGTGTTTTGGCTGAAGATAATATTTTCAATCAAGCGTTGTTGTTGTGGCCTAGGGGGCCAGTCTGCCGCCCACACTCACAGACCCTGTAGGGCACACTCGGTAGTGGAGTGGCCACTTTTCCCCAAACCCTACAGACAGCTATTTTAAACTAGCAGTCAGTGCAGTGCAGCAGCATGGAAATGCCTTCTGCCTCCTCCGGGACGCTGCTGGGTTGATGAACATCGATGCAGCTTCAGAGTTTTCACATCAGAGAAACAAGCTATTGGAGGCGTTGTAGGCACAACATCGAACGTCACAGCAACAGAGTGTGTTTATGTGCGTGCGAATGCATGCATGATTCACCGGTGTCTGACAGACTTTGGGTGTGTGCGCTCGTCTTTAGGTTCTAATGGAGTTTCCTCCTGAAGGGAAGCATCTGTAGCTGTCCCAGTGTGATTGATTACACCACACTTCATATCTCTGAAATATGAATTAGTTCTGCCACTGGTAGAATAAGTACATTGTCCTAGTTACAGTGAATATAAAAAGTCTACACACCCCTGTTAAAATGCCAGGTTCTTGTGATGTAAAAGAGTGAGACAAGATTTTTATTTTTAATTTTTCCCCCTCAAAGATTTCAGTTTGTTTTTCAATTGAGTTGTTCTCATTATAGGTCACATTAAAAGTGGAAAAAGTTCTGACATGATTTATCTTTGTCTCTTCTCTTACATCACAAGAACCTGGCATTTTAACAGGGGTGTGTAGACTTTTTATATCCACTGTACATCCCATTAAGGGGTTATTGCGGGGAGTTTTCCCTAGCCAATGTACTTCAAAACTTTATTGCTAACTCTTTTGGGGTTTTAAGCTGGGTGTCTGTGTAAGCAATTCGTCCCGACTGCTGATTCAAGATAGGATTTTGAAAAGATTGATTGTTTGATTGACATTGACAAGATAGTACACAAACATGCCCCTACAGACGCGCATACATACACCATATCCAAAGGTTTCTATTATTAGACCAGGTTTTATGCAATGACAAAGCAGGCTTATTATTAGGCAATAAAAAACTTGCAGAACACAACACAATTGGAATGCAGCCTACTGTAATGTTCTTAATATACTATAAGTAAGGATTGTGACTGCACCTAAATATTCAATTAAAATTCAATTCAAAACCTGATATTGTCTATTATCAAAAGTTGCAGGTCTGCCAAAAGCCAGTCATCATGTAAAGCACTGAGCTTGTTACGTCCTGCCTGCTGTATGATAACAACCATGACTTTATGTAAGAACCAAGAATTTATGTAAGCTACTATAGTGCCTTTCAGTACACATCTGCACACACACGTATACATACACACTTTAAATACAAACTACGATGCCAAACTATGCACGCCACAGACAATGAGACAGCAATAGAGAGAGGAGTGTGCTGCTAAGGCCATGTGTCTTAAGGCTTTTAAATGATGGAGTCAGTGGCATTCACATAAAGGGGCTATTAAGACACCCACACACACACTCACACCGCGTCAGAGACAGACAGCAGTGTTTAAATATTCTCCCACACAAACACACTTCACTCGGTCCTCAAGGGACTCTCCTCTCCACATGCTCTCAGCCTCTCTTAGACACACACGCACGCACGCACACACACACACACATACACACGTGAAATCTCTGTCAGCTGAGTCAATCTGAGAAGACCCCTGTCATCTTTAGAACTGAGGTGTTTGAAAACCACATCTAAGACATTTGAAATTGAAACATACAAACATTCTTTTATTGAGCACTGTCCATCAGAGTAGCCCCCTGTCATCTTAAGAGCTGAAGTGCTGAAAATGAATCATAGAAATATCTTGTTATACTTCGCAGACAACAATCAACTCTATGGCATAGTTTGGGCTGAATGTTGTTTAAGCAGTTTTGCATTCCTCCAAAATGGCATTTATTCACTGGGTAACCCTTCAAATTACAGCCCGTTATTTACAGGGTAGTTCCCACGTAACTATGTAGTAACAAGAATGTAAGTACTTGGTAAGAATGGGTAGTTATGCAGGAACAATTTAGGTCTTAAGTGTACTTACATGAACAAAGAACGATAGTACTCCAAAACTACTTAGTAAACAGACAGGTGATAATAAAAAAACAATTTTGAAAGTGTATCATTTTAATTCTTACTCGTGCTTATGAATTTACCATTTAAAGGTGACTTTGCTAATTATTTTATTGCAGGTTTGCTCACAGAATTAAGGATTTAAGAGAGAACAGAAAAATTATCTGCATTTCTCTGCTTCGCATAACTTTTCACTGTGCCAACACACGCTTTGGGCAATCAGTTCTTGCCAAACCAAAAGCCGCATTGGCAACAATCATAAATGTATGAATTGAGTATCAATGTGTGTTATGAATCAAGCCACAGAAAGCACTTATCTGTTGGGTGTCCTACATCCCCCACCACTTCTCCCTGAAAATAGGTGCCCACATGAATGTTTTTTTCTCTAGTATGTAGGATCGAAAGCGCTCCAAAGTACTATTATTTCGTTGCATTTAAAGCGAGTAAGCTGACGAATGAAACGGATAGGCTTAACAAATATGAGTTTGTCCAATTTGACTGTTGTTGAGGAAAATTAAAGGTTAACATTAAAAGGCATACTTTAAAATGTAGATATCCAAAGGTTCCTGGCTCACATTTCGATAGTTGCCCAATATGCAAATCCCCCAAAATGTTGTGTTGTTTCCAAATGTAGATACAAATAAGACCCATTAGCTTATGGTGGAAATGCACATTAAAACTAGTCTATTTCATTATAATACCTGATAAAAAGAAAATAAATATGTGGTAAATGATCATTTGTTAACAGTTAATACTCCATAACATATATTCACGTCATCCTCGTGTTGTAGCATATTCTTTCCCATACCTTATGTACTTTACCCTTACTTACCATTAAGTTCCTAGTAAGTCCATCATCTTACACTAGTTCTTACACGGCACCAGCACAAAACCTACAGTGTAAGTACTAGGAAACGACACACCTCCACATCAGTTTCGGATGACTATTTTCCATTCCAAATTAACTATTTGGGAAACTTGAAAGGATTACACAGTGTACATTGTGTCATTTTAAGTGCAGATAATGACATTAACCCTTTCCTAAAACCTTGCATTAAAATTGCAATCAAATCAGACAGTTCTGAAAATGTAAAATGTTTTGTTTTATAGCAGGGGTTGTTAGTCTTATCTCAATTGCCCACAAAGTTTTTTTTATCTTCTCCAATCATTTGCTAGTTAGCCCACTGGTTTTTGTAAATGACCCACTTCATTTTTTTTCTTCCCTACAATACACACCCCACAGAGAGCATACAGCTGGACTTCATGTTACATATTCATGCCATATGCTCATTTAAACTTAAAAGATATCGACAGCTACACCATTCCAGTTTTGAAAAGACCCATCTCACTGTCACTCATTCAGTGGCTACATTATTGGCCCTGGTCCAATCAAATCACGCCTTGGTTGCCTTGTGCCTGTTGTATCGATTACCTGCCTGTTTTGGTTTTCCTTTGAGGCCAAGACATGTGCACTTGCACGCGCATATATACAGGCAGACAGACACAGACGCATGCACACACATTCAGACATGCACGCACTTAAACATTTACATGCACACTTACACACAGAACTGACACACACACACCTCTAAGGCCACTCGTTCGAATACACTTGGGAGTCATTCTCATTGCCATGTTGCTCACTGTGGAAGTTTAATGACACAGAACAGACTCAAATGGACTTGAACATTGATTTCATACCATGGATTAAACATCCTATTCTATTCACCAGTCCCCGCTTCGGTTCCAGCCCAGCGCTGAAGTATCTGATTCAACCAATCAAGGGCCTGTCGAGCAGTTGATTAGGTGATATCAGCTGTGTTAATGCTGGGCTGGAACAAAAGCCCAAAAGCCCAGGATTGGTAATTACATAACAAAAATAGATTGCAATGAAGATTTCTCAAATGTATCTTTGTAAGTAACATCAAATTATTATTATAACTACAGAAAATTGGTTGTTGTTAGACCAAATGGATAAAGAGTAGGCGTAGCAGATCAATCTATCCGAGGAGAACATGGCGAGACAGGAGACTGGTGGTAACCTTCAAATTCCAGTCAGACAATCACACAGATTGGTCTTTGTCTTTAACAGTTTAAATCCACAGCCATAGAGCTTTGATCCATTCGCTTAACTAAATGAACAACTTAATGAACACCTCTTGAAAAACAAAATACCACTGGCTCAACTGAAAATTTGCACAGCATCAGCCTATGTGTATTCAGTGTCTTCTATTTAAATCTGATACACATTTTCACACCACTTGTACCTGTTTCCTAGGCTGCACAATGCTCAATGCAGCATCCCATTTGGCCAATAATAATCACTCCAGCATGAACTGAGGTAATGTTCTACCCAATGTTCCATGCATTTGCCGCCCTGCATTCTATACGTGTAGGCTGAAGGTAATCTATGTCAAGGTTGGGCTGTGTTTCCTTTTACATCCCCCCATACCTCATGGGGCCTCATCACTCGATAGGCTACCCCTAACCCCCCCTTCTTCCGCACGCAGCCAATACCAAGCCTCCATCCCTCATTCATGAGGTAATTATTTAAATCACATTCTCACACATTTGTTCTCTCTCCTATTGTTTCTATCGCTTTCTTTTTCTTTGCATGGGAAAGGGGGAGGAGAGGTAAGGGACGAAGGCCAGGAAAACAGGTCGTGCCTCGGTAGATCCAGACAGAGCGGCTAGCAGGCAGAGAGAGGGAACGAGAGAGAGAGAAATGAAAATGAAAGAAAGACATAAGGAAAGAAATGGTGAAAGATTGCACATATACCACGAGAACACAGGCATATGTTGAGGAGGTGTCGTTCGATTTCAAGGTATGTCTTTTTCTGTGCTGGAAGCCCTAGTAACAGCCGACACGTCTATAAAACACCAGGCCTTTATAGTAGGCTGTCATTGGTCGGAACGGATATGCAATAAAGATGAAAACAGATGATATTGAATGGCGACGCGCTGTTCAAGTGGGTTTATAGCCTGCTGTAGACATGGTTAATATCCAGTAGAGCAGCGTTGTTAACAAGCCCAGGTTCTGCATGGACAACAGTAATGTATGTAGAAACACCCACACTAACTGTTTTATTGCAGGCTGCTGCTGCTACCTAGTCTATAAATGGATGTTGAGTTTGCTTCAGGCCTGATTACAGTATTGACATTGGTCAGCAGTGTGCAACCTACGGCCCACGGCCCTGATCTGGCTCACAGGCTCACTTAATACGGACAGCAAGGGATGATAACACTTTTTGTGTTATCATCTGTTTGTGTGCCGGTAGTTGAGAGTATGCAAAAACAATTTCCCTGTGCAAATATTTGAAACAAAACGATTATTATTATTATTATTTTCAAATAATATTTTTCTGGATCAAAAATTCATTTTGGTAAACAACTGCTCCCAAAAAAGCCTTATGCAAAAAAGCCTTATGCAAACGTTTTTGCAACCTTATGCAAAAACATTTTGCGCACACACACACATCATGAAGTGAGCATACACAAAGGCACGCATGCACATCCACAAACAAAAGTTAATTTCTGTACAGCATACATTGTGGGACAAATAACAGTTTGTGCTTTCCTCATATACTTGATCATTACATTGTATCTCAGCACAACTCGTGTCCTCATTACGACTACATGAGGCATTACAATACATGCATAATGGCCTCCCAGCGTATAGTGCTGTGAATCAAGCACCGTAACGCAAATTAGACCTGCATGCAGAGAATACACAGAAACTCAACAACTTTGTTTAAATGACAGCGTTTTATATAACACCTAGGGTTCAGTAAGATAGCACAGTACATTAATTAATCCACAGGAGAGAGAGAATAAGGACAAACAGTCCTCTGCCACACGATGAAAGGATGAGAGAGAATTGTAGGAGGGTCCTTGGGTCCCAATAAGAAGCCACAAAAAAAGAAAACTCTAGCTATAATGGTGGCCATGTTTTCACAATTTTTACCATCATGATGAAGAGTAGCAGACTGGAAATCATATCTTCTTGAGATATTTCTAGGCAATTCACTTTTTCCAGTGTCCCAGTTTTTGCTTACAAGGCAGTTTGAAGTTCAACCGTGGAGATGGAAATAAAGAGAGAGAAAGAGATGAATGAGGCGGAGGAATATGGAGATGAGAGTGTCCTCTTTCTGTCATAATTACTTCTGAACGAACCCGAGTCCGACAATCTCTACATTCTCCCCTATTGGAGAGAGACAACTACATGCATTGCTAATAGAGCACGCTAACTCAGTTAGGCTAACTTGTCTTGGAACATGCCTGCTGCACTATATCATAGTAGGAAGGTAAGAGCTAAGTTGGTAGTTAGGCTACAGACCTGAATCTACATAGTAATATTATATTCAGCAGATGTGTTCAAGATTGCCAGGTCTGCCTCACCCTGTGTAAAGCAGTGACAGAGCTGCCTTAATCTGTGTTCAGCATTGTCAGCTCCTTTTTTACCTCATGCTGTCTTCAAGGGTTGCCATGAAATAACTCAGTTTGTGTTTAGTATCCACTACAATTTGTTTACAGGTGACAAACAGTCATTGTTTTAATCCATTTAGCAAATAGTGCAAATTTCTGCTATCCTTCTCTTGCTTTTATACTCTTCCAGTTGCATGTACGCGCTGGCACGCATAAACATAAATATTCTCTCTCGGCTGTCACTCTCTCTGGAATTCAGTCTAGACTTATTTTTCCCTCAGATGTTTCTTATAGTGGATGTTGTGTCTGGAAGTAAAACTTCTGGTGGTGGGTGCTGTAAGTATAGATCCACCACACCTAGAAGCTGAGTGGCCAGCAGACCTAGACATAGTATAGCTACTCTTAGCCAGTTTTAGAGCGTGCAGGTGAAAGTATAGTACACCAGCGTTTTATATAGGTGTTCAACACCCCGGGACTACCAGCTTTCTAATGGGCATCTACTGTAGGATAGCTAGCAGGCCCCACTAGCATCCAGTTGTGTAGCTTATTTTATGTGCGCATATTGCACAGTGCCATTACTGTGCAGTAAAGATAGTCGACATTTAACGTTGCGGTGCCGGTCGGCGTAGCTGCCGCAATACCCAGTCTTGAAAGTATGAACTTGTGTGTGTGTGAGAGATAGACAAAGATTGGGATAGAAAAGAGATAGAAACAGTGAGACAGAGAGGGAGGCAGAAAGAGACAGAGAGCAGATAAGAATAGGGGTATGCCATTGGGCAGGATCAATGAGTCACATAAATATACTGTAGTCATCAGCCAGGCAAAATATCTAAATATTATGGGCCTCCGTGTGTGTGTCTGATGTAACATACTGTGTCTGTGTGTGTTTGCGCGTCTCATAATAAATGCTGTGTGTGTGTGTGTGTGTGTGTGTGTGTGCAAGGATGCCTGTGTCTGATGTTAAGCTGTGTGTTGCGTGCGTCGGTGTGCGCGCCTGATGTTAAAAGCAGGGTGTGTTGGTGCGTGTGTCTCTGATGTTAAATGCTGTGTGTGTGGTGTCGGTAAGGATTCTCTAGTGTGGTATTAGACGCTGCAGGAGAAGATTCTACCGCCCGCTGTTCATTATTGGTCGAAGACAGTCAGCCCCTTCCTCGTTGTCTCTCCTCCTTTCCCTCGTTCTCTCTTTTTCTCTTTCATATTCACATCTCATCCACTAGCGGAGCCTGCACAGGTTTGAGTTGGTTTGAGCTATTTTCACCCATCCTGAGCATTAGACTTAGCCCAGCGTCTAACTACAAGTGTTACTCGAAACAGAAACGGCGTACGTTTTTTGTCAGAAAGAATTTTATGATCTCATTCCTTTGAATCGTTTTGTTTGTTGGTCTTTTTGATTGGATTTTCCACAGCCCAACAAAAAAGAGGCCCATTACTAGCTGAAATTATACCTGTATTCATCAATTAAGTCTTTAACGTACTATGACACTTTTATATTTTTTTCAAAAGATTTATGAATAAAGTTTAATGAAACATTTCCATTAGAGTGGGACTGCTTGTTATAGGCAGCATAACACTGAAGATTTTCATCAGATCCTCCCTCCATTATAGCTCTCTGACACCCAATTACCTTTCTATGACCTTTGAAGCAACACTACAGCATACGACAATACACTTCATTTTATCCCTTTGAGACCGTTCCATTTGAAGAGAGGGACGAACCAGAAAAAAGGAGAGATAGAGTGAAGAGGGAAAACAGAGATTGTGATAGATAATAGAGAAATAGAGAGAGTATGGTGGAAATTCTCTTCTGTAGACAATTCTCATCAGAATCTGAGTGAATGGTAAGAGCTGGACTTGTCACTGTACTGTACAGCCAGCTACCTATGATTAAATGATTGGTGCTAACAGCACTGGAAAAAGACTTTGTGAGTCTGGATAATACACAAACACACTGCTGTAGCCTATCAAACACACACATTCACACACACAAACACAGACATTCTTCCAGAGAAAAAATACACACTGCAGGCAGGCACATACACACACCGTAGTTAAGCCGTAGCTTTTCTCAGGTCATTTTTTAGTAAATACATTACACTAAGGGCATGGGTTATCAGTTTTCACAGTTTCCTGTGCAAGTATGGATTGTGTGTGAATAACAAAAAACACACTTTAAAACAATCGGGTCAGTGGAGTGTGGCAGTGTTTCGGGAGATTGGGAAAGAAAGTGGGAGATAGAAAGAGAGATGGAGAGATGAAGGGGAGTGGGGTTGAGATGGAAAGATGGAGAGCGAGATGGAGAGGGATAGAAAGATACAGAGATGTGGATGGAGAGAGGAGAGGGCAAGTGATGGACAGAAAAGTCTCCTGGTTGTCCCTATCCAAAACTACAGTGTATCCTAGGAATTTATGAGAATAACATTCAGTATCAAAATATCTCCATTCCTATTACGTTGCAACTTAACATGGATGCTATTATGTGTGTCTTTAACGTTTTGCTGTTGTGTAACAAGATGTTTTTGATTACTAACTCGGTTTACGTTAGGGTACATTCCATTCTGACAGTGTTATGACTATCAAAAGCATTTTGTTGCAAATTACATTTAGGATTTTGGGTTATGGTTAGGTTGTGGTCAAGCTTAGGCATCTCATTACTGAGGTAAGAATTGTGCCATCTCATTCCTCTGAATCGTTTTTTCCCTGTGTTTATTATTGGATCTGCAGCTCACTAAAAGGGGGCCATTTGGCAAGTGAGCACTGAATTCACAAAACTTGCAGAAATTATATCAAAACTCCAAGTTTAAGTACATGTTTATATCAGTTAAGTCTTGATATTACTTTAACACCCACACAGTTGTTTTCAAAAGCTTTATGAATTAAGTTAATGAAACATTTCCATTAGAGTTCTGCTACTTGTCATAGACAGCAGGACACTGAAAATTTTATCAGATCCTCCCTCCATTTCAGCACTCTAATACCCAATTACGTTTCAATGACCCTCAGAGCAACGCTACTGCGTACAACAACACATCACAGTTACAATAGGATTGAGGTTGTGGTTAATGTGGTTAAACCATCCCTGACACCAACCTCGGAAACACAGCCAGGTTTCACTGATAACTGCCCCATTGATACTGAACATAATAAAAATGTGTTCAATATGAACGCAATTCCGAGGACAATGGAGTGGTCCAAAGTCCACATGGTTGAGTGGCAGAGCAAACCTCTGACTGATAAAGAATGTTATCATTGCCCAAAGCCCACCTGTTCGTGCAGCTGATTTGGATTCCATTTGACGGATGTTTCTGGATGCAGCACATCTGTATTTATTGAGCCGCTGGTCATTTGAACATGCACAAATATTTATGTGTCCCAAAAAGGAAGTGTACACTTTTAATCTTCACCCGGCACCAACAGAAGAGGCTTGGCCACCCTTCAGATTCTGGCTTCTCTAGATTCCAACCCAACTAGGAAGTTTTTCCTAGACACTCCACATCAATTGTTTTGTTTGTTGAAATTTGGGGTGTTAGGCTGGGTATCTGTATAAGAGCTTTGTGACAAAAGAGTTTTATGAAGTATATTTGATTCAAATTTGATTGAATGAGAAAGATGGGTCAGAGATGGAGGGCAAGGAGTACAGGAGGCGATGGGTGGCTAAGTAGAACACAACGGGGTAACGGACACATCAGTTAGCTGGAGGCTATAGCAATGTGTAGTTGTAGACAGACATTCCCACAGAGCAGCCAGTTGCTATGGCTCACAGCAGCATGTTAGCACTTCTAAAGCAAATATTGAAGGCAGCTAGTAGATATTAGAACAACATTCTAAAGTAGATGTACAGAGGAACACGTCACACACTGTAAATTGACTGAAGGAGCCAAAACCAATGGAAATTAAGAGGGGAAAGCACTGGAACATTCAACCTGAACAGCGTCAAATCGCTTTCCTTCTCTCTATCTATCCATTGTCACCTTCATAAATACTACAAGGAAAGTTTTTTACATTTCCATCTAACTCTCTGTTTCTCTGTATCCATCCATCTTTCTCTATTTTGCTCTTTCTCCCTCACATAAATCCACACTTCTGAAGCAAATTAATTTTCACGGCAGAGTAGAAACCTGACTTGACTTGCCTATCTGATTGGAGCTGTTAATATGGCCTGACGTGTTTCCCACTAAACAATTACCCAGATAGCCCATCCGCCGGACACCCTCGTGGATAAATATGCACACACACCATAGACACACTATGAACACACTTCAGTGAGTATAGTATAGGAGCTAGATATTGGTTGCAGGAGCAGAGTCAGGTTCTCAAGTTTCTTCCTGGTTCTTTGATGGTGTTTGTCAGTGAAAATGAGCTCTGCCAAGCGAGCATCCTGCCAGGGTGACCTAAATACAGGGTTGCTGCTGTCTGATTGGCTAACAGAGAGCATGGGTGGGAAAGCAGAGGCAGAACACCCCACACATGCGCACACAGAATCACATGCCAGATAATTACCACTAGCAGGTAGGCTTCCAGCGCATGCTGTCTGCGTGCGTGTTCACCCAGACCCACACGCGTGCGTCTTCCGATCAGTATGATCATCACTCTGAAAGCTCAGGGCGGTGGAGTAAACAGCCAAGTAATGGAGCTGTGAAATCGTTGGTTAGGATGCGAGGTGGGGGGCAGGGCTAGGGTGGCTTTGGGGTCAGCGGGTTGTGTTTGTGCCGGTGGGCCTCTGGGGACAGAGGCGGGGTGGGGTGGCAGGAGGAATCCATGGGCCTAGATTGAGGTTAAACCCGGGCCATCTCATCCCCGTATATATAGCCACAAGCCATCTGAGAAACACAGACCCGCAAACCTGCTGGGATTACGTTTGGGCCAGCTCCGCCGCCCACACATGGCCCAGGGTCTGAGGGATAGTGGGTAAAACAGCTGTTCGGAGGCCCCGACCCTCTCTGACACTTCCCTGTTCACGCTGAGTGGGAGATCATTATTCAATTATCCAACACCTCGACAAGTCTCCCCCGCATCAGCACTAGCCTTTATGAGCAACACTCTTTTCTAGACATGAGAAAAAATGTGTGAATGTCTGAAGATTGAAAAAGACAGTAATACAGATTTATAAATTGATAGATAGAAGAAAAAGAGTGATGAAGAGAAAGCTTGAGATGAATAGATAGTGTATTTTATAGAGACAAATCTGATAAATCACAGAAAGAGAGTGGGCAGAAACGTGAGACGCACACAACCAAACCATGTTCGGTCTAAACCAAAATATCCTGGCCACAGTATCAAAACAAAAGGAAGTAATTGATCAGTGGCTCAAACCAACCTGCCATGCGCACCACACACACACGCACTCAGGAGCGCCGATCGATACAACACAAGGCAGCTGATCCCAAATGCCTTCAGAGAGAGGATCTGGTTGCATCGCTTACACCGGGGGGGACCCGAGGGGGATTGGTTCTGACTGTATTTTAACCATGCTTTGGCCAACACAGCTTTAGAAAAGAATACAAACACAAGTAGCTTATAACCTTGGGGAAGACCCTATAAACAGAAGGAGTAAATTGGATCCTTTGTCAGACATAGCCGCAGGGTTTCTGTTTATTATATTATGGAGAATGGACAATGTCTCATCAAATCCATTCTAGTAACTGTGCCTACCGCTTCTTATCGTCTTCTGATCGTCTTAATGTCCCTCCGGCTCTTGGCAAACGCGCCAATCTCTCTCACTCTGTCAACTCAATCGGTTTCATTGACATGGAAATATTTCTTACATTGTCAAAGTATACATGATATAAGTGTAGCCAGACCAATGGAAAACAGGCAATAATAATGATAATAATCTGCACCACTACTAACAGCTTCTACAGCAACAATAGTAATTAGAGTAGCAGTACAATAAATACAACTATAATACACAAATAGGAAGCAGGGTTGAAAGAACTGACAAGAAACTGAACAAATTGTTTCATTGACTGTTCCTCAGATTATGGCAGGAGGCCACATATTTGGATGCCATTTAATCCACATGTAGTTTTTTTCACGCAATTCATATTTGATTTTGTCCTCATCTTTTATGGTTTCAAATTCATTGTAGTGACTGATATTTTTGGAAATTACAGCTTCTTATAGGTCTTGGTATTTCCCACACCATTACAGGAAATGCAGCTCTGTCTCGACATCTCCCTGGGAGCAGAATGAACAGAGTGAAGCCTGTATGTCTGTCTGTCTCTCTCTCTGTCTCTATGTCTCTTGCTCTCTGTCTCTCGCTCTCTGTCTCTTTGTCTCTCCATCTCTCTGTCTCTCTGCATCTATCTCTCTGGTTCTCTCTTGCTCTCTCTCCCTCTCTTACCACAGATACACCTGCCTCTAATATGCATCTTTCATTCTGATCTTGACCTGATGTTGTCTGTTTACACCCTCAAGATCTGAGCACAGTCAGGTCCCAGTGGGTCTGTCAATCGACTACACCAGTCTAAACATCTGGGCACAGACAGAATTTGGACAAGGTCAGGACAAAGGACCCATGTTACCGGCAGGGCTTCTCTCTCTCTCCTGCTCTGTCTTCACTCCTCCGTCACCCCTCTACCCCCCCCCCCCCCACACACATCCCTAAGTGTTTGACTTCTCATCTCATGAGAGAGTAG
>JACXGI010000994.1:0-11501 GCA_016801175.1 Esox masquinongy | reverse complement strand
TACACACACACTGCAGCAGTCTGCCTCTGCCTGCGGCTAAAGAGTTGATTCCTCTATTCCTCAAAAATCTTCATGATGGACTGGAGACACAGAGCTATTTTTAGCTCTCTCACACTCTCATCCTCCCTCTCTCCCTTCATCTACACTTCAAATCAATGAACAACTACTAATTTCTCACGAGAGAAATATCCCCTCACTGTCTTCTCCCTGAAGTTCATAACAATGCACTTGCTTGCGCACTCACACAGGCTAACGAAACAAAAATGTTTCGTTAACACTCCCGCTTTTATCCCTCAGCATCACTTCATTAAATCCCAAACCAGGTTTCATCCCTCAGAATCACTTCACAACATCCCAAACCAGGTTTTATCCCTCAGAAACACTTCACAACATCCCAAACCAGGTTTGGTCCCTCAGTGTCGCTTCGAAACATCCCAAACCAGGCTTCATCCCTCAACGTCGCTTCGCAACATCCAAAACCAAGTTCCACCCACACCTCATGAGGCGCACCCTAAACACTCTGATGCACCCAACTGTCTACCGCCTTTAGACAGACTGTAAGGCTGTGATCCTCTCACATTAGGTTTATAGCGTTACCGTAGCAGCAATAGAAGGAAACCAGGAAGGAAGGAAAGTGAGAATATGTCAGCGATGTAGGTGGGTCAGTAGGTTGGTGCCCGTAGTGATTGGGTCACTTGTTGCAAGACACATGGTGTCACTCCCTGCCTCACAGTGGCAGAACTGGGCGCCACCTGGTGTCACCTGATGAGCGCCTGCCACTCTCGGTGTCACACACAAACGGGCGCAAAGCCAAACACACGCATCCAGAGGTGGCTGCGCATTGATGAAGAGAGCGAGAGAGAGAAGGAGAGGAAGAGAAAAAGAGAGAGAAAGAGACCAAAGAAAGTGAAGTAGAGAAAACTGATAGAGACAGAAAGCGAGGGAGACAGAGAGGGAAAAAAGAGAAAGGGAGCGAGCGATGGCAAGCAGGGAAGCGATGGATAATCACCACAGCAGTTATCCATTGTGGAAACTTACAGACACGGTTTGAAAGAGGGCCAAAGAGAGTAGTGAGCATATCAAGTCATTAGTAACGAGCGGCCACGGGTGCGCCCATGGCTTCTCAGCTTGTAGGCCGAGGAATGCCAGACACGCATAAGAGTGTGGGCAAACATTCCTTGGTAACAGACACAACACAACCACTGTAACCAAGGACCAGACACTTTCAACAAGACCCACAGAAAACACTAGAAAACACTAAAAATTCCAACTGTATTCCCAGGTCCATGGATATTGGGGGGAGGACATATAGGTACCCTAACATGGCTGACCAAAAAAATGCCTCCAGTCCTGCCTGAAGAAAACAAAGGCAAATTACAATGTTGAATGCAGAAATTCCAGAGTGAACAAAGATCAGAAGGAGGAGACACATAACACCTATTTTAAAGCCATTGTCTGTTAGTTTTAGAAGCAATTTAAAAAATGGCTTCACCGATTTTTCTAAAAGCGTTACCTGGCCTGGCAACTGAATACATGCTAGACATGAAAATGTGATTGTGCAGACGGACACTTAGGTCCTCTGGAACTGGGCTTAGTTGTTTCAAAGGTCTGCACAAAAACATTTGCTGAGGTCTCTTTCAGCAACTAGGGTCTAGTCCTTAGAACAGCCTGCCAGAAAAATCTGAGGGACCCAGAAATGATTGACATTTGCAAAAAATATCAAGACACACCTTTTTAGTCACGTTTTTAAAGGGTTCTTTTAATTGTCTTAGCTATTTTAACTGTTTCACTAAATAACCTAAACAACTAGTTTGTTGCATTAGTTTATTATTACTTTCTTTAAAATGTATATCATGTAATATATTACATATATATTATATTATTATATAGATACACTACCATTCAAAAGTTTGGGTCACATAGAAATGTCCTTGTTTTTGAAAGAAAAACAAACTTCTGTTTTGGCCATTTAAACACAGAAATACAGTGTAGACACTGTTAATGTTCTAAATGACAATTGTAGCTGGAAACGGCAGATTTTCAAAGGAATGTCTACATAGACCTACAGAGGCCCATTATCAGCAACCATCACTCCTGTGTTCCAATGGCACGTTGCTGGCCTTCTAGGCAGAGTTGCAAAGAAAAAGTCACATCTCAGACTGGCCAATAAAAAGAAAAGATTAAGGGCAAAAGAACACAGACACTGGACAGAGGAATAACTCTGCCAAGAAGGCCAGCATCCTGGACTTGCCTCTTCACTATTGACGTTGAGACTGGTGTTTCGCAGGTACTATTTAATGAAGCTGCCAGTTGAGGACCTGCGAGGCATCTGTTTCTCAAACTAGACAGTAATGTATTTGTCCTCTTGCTCAGTTGTGCGACAGGGCCTCACACTATTCTTTCTATACAGGTTAGAGCCAATTTGCGCTCTTCTGTGAAGGGAGTAGTACACATTGTTGTACAAGGTCTTCAGTTTCTTGGCAGTTTCCCACATGGAATAGACTTCCATTTCTCAGAACAAGAGTAGACTGACGAGTTTCAGAAGAAAGTTCTTTGTTTCTGGCCATTTTGAGCCTGTAATTGAACCCACAAATGTTGATGCTGACGATACTGAACTTGTCAAAAGAAGGCCAGTTTTATAGCTTCTTTAATCAGCACAACAGTTTTCAGCAGTGTTAACATACTGGGTTTTCCAATAATAAATTAGCCTTTTAAAATGATAAACTTGGATTTGATGTCATTTTAAAGGCCAAAACATTTGCTTTTCTTTCAAAAACAAGGACATTTCTAAGTGACCCCAAACTTTTGAATGGTTGTGTAAGTCCCAACTCTGTCATGGGGAGTGTCTTTTCTAATCATTCTTTGGCCCCAGATCTATCAGTGTGTCTTTTTAAGTTATCCTAACTCTATGGCCTTAGCCCTGTCAAGTGGAGTGTCTGTTGTAGTTATTCTAACTATGGCCCAGGTCTGACAAGGAGCAGGTCTGTCAAGGAATGTATCCGTTCAAGTTATTCTAACTCTATGGCCCCAGTTCTATCAACGGGGGTGTCCATTCTAGTCATTCTAATTCATGGCCCCTGGTCTGTCTCAAGGAATGTCCATTCTAGTCATTCTAACTCTATGCCCCTAGCTCTATCAAGGGGAGTGGTCATTCTAGTCATTCTAACTCATTGGCCCCAGCTCTGTCAATGGGAGTGTCTGTTCTAGTCATTCTAATTCTACAGCCCAAGCTTTGTCAATGGGAATGTCCGTTCCAGTCATTCTAAATCCAAAGCGCCTGCTCTTGTCACCAAGGCTTGAGAACGCAGGCAGTAGACTACATTGGGACTAATTGGACTGTCTTACGCAACACTTTGCCGGGTCACTTAACGAGGAGGAGAGGGGCCAGAGACTAATGAGCACTGAACATCAGTCACATGATATCACCTTGCCACAGTAATGAAGACATAGAGAGGAGAGGAAAGTGAGGGTGATGGGAAAACAAATGAGTGGGAAAGATAGTGGCTAGGCTCAGACAGAAACCCAGGGACGGAGACATCGAAAGAGAGCAGAGAGAGAGAAACAGACAAACCATTGATTTGATTCATGTCTTTATGTTTGAACGTTGGCAATTTGAGAATTTTTCATTTCAGTAAATTCTATTGAAATGAAATAGAATTGAAATCTAGAGAATAGGACAAGGAGAGAGAGAAAGAGCAGAAAGCTGAAGAAGTGAATGAAAAGAAGACACCTAAAAGAAGAGTTGACGAAGGGACAGGGGGAGAGAGAGAATGATGGATTAGTACATTCTCTGCCACTGCCATTTCAGAGTAGGTCCGGTCAATGATAATCCTATTGTGTCACCACTCAGAGCAGGAAATGGAGATAGAACGAGATGTTGAGGAGAGAAGTGTCCGATTTACTGGCTATAACCCAATCTAAGACAGACAGAATGAGAGAGAACAAAAAAGAAAGAGAATGAGAGAGCGAAGTGAAAGGCAGGAGAGAAAAGAGAGAGGAAAATATAAAGAACAAGAGTGTGAAGGGGGTGAGAAATCACAGAGAAGGAAAGCAAGCTAAAGCCAACTGCATAGTATTATACGATACAAAACATTGTACTGAGACAATGCAAGTGAGGGAGTTAAGAGCGGGATTGAATATAACGACCAGGCTACATATTAGCAACACAGAGAAAACACCGAACCTCTGAGTCTCTGAGTTTCAGACTTTTATCACAACACAGTCATATTATAGAACACACCACACAATTTAGTGCATTCTCCTTACAATGGATCCCTTCAGGATAATAAACTAAGCAGATATGAAAAAAAGAAATTAGAAAAGAAAAGAAGAGCAAGAGCTGAAGAAAAATAGAGAAAAAATGTAGTAAAAAAGAAAACAAGAGATGGAAACAGACAATAGAGTGAAGAATTGAGGAAAAGAAACAATGCTGATCCTGCAGTAGTTCTGGTGGGCCGGCTCAAACCCGCAAGATGATAGAATGAGTCCAAATAACAGAGGGATGTACAGGGAGAAAACAGGGAAGAAAAGAGGAAGAAGGGACTTGTTAAATGTTTCAAATATAGTGACCTGAAGGGCTACTGCTGATAACTGAGAAAGGAAAGTCATCATTACTTATCATTAAATGCAAGAAAAATTGAAAGGGAAGGGCAGATGTTGGAGGGCAGAATGGGCTGAGTTTTGTTGCAGTACAGAAATATGTGGAAAACCATACGCTGTAGAATGTTGTTGTAATTCAGTGATACCAATGGGTTTGGTGAAAGCAAGAGAGTTTGTTTCTTTGTTATATAATAATGCTGTTTCAACATGCTATTAAACACGTTGAAAGGGGGGGGTGGGAAAAGGTCATGTGGAGGGAAAGAGAGTCATAGACGAATGGGAAGGGTAGCGGGTTGTGTTTGGGCCAGCAATGCCAGCGAGTGCCGAGCTCCTTACGAAATTCCGGCGAATCTGCCTGCCAGCTCTTCCTTTCTCACTCTCTCCTCTCCAATGAATACAACTTAATTACCACATCCCCCTCTCATTTCCCCTCGGCTCCCTGAGGAGGATGAGAGAAGAGGAAGATGAAACAGAGAAGAGAGTTGGATGGAGGGGGATGGAGGAAAGAAACAAGAGCGAGAGAGAATAGCAGAATCGCAGAGAGACGAGAGAGAAAGAGGACACCATTAAGATGGATGGCTAGAGAGGCCGAGAGAAAAACAGAACGAAAAGAAGACAATAACATGTAGAGGATTGTGAAATGGCCATCTTTAATTCAAGGCCTTTGTTTGTGGAAAGTGAGTGAATGGTCTGCAGTGGTCTTTCAGATTCCACAGCTCTGGCAGAGATAGACAACCTCATCAAGCTGAGTAGAAGAGGAGATAAGGGGGGGCGTGAGGAGCGGAGAGAGGAGAAAAAAGGAAAATGAAGAGAGAAGAGGAGAAAGACGTAATTGTAGCCGGGTATTCGAATCCTGGTTTCAGCACACCAACAATTCCCTGGAGACCAGCAGGTGGCCCAAATTGTCCAAGCGCTGCTCAGGGAGGACGGACTGGATGTTGGAACAGCTGCCTTGACTCTTTGCAGTCTAGGCCTCCTTGTTTTAGGTCAGATATCAGCAAACTCAATCATGGTTGCTGGCCTGAGGATGCATTCACCTACAATGCATGAGCCAGCAAATACTTCCTGGTTGAGCGAGCAGTGCAATCAGAATCAGAACAGCTCGGCGAGATGTACTAGTTGGAAACATGTATCGATCTTCCACTATTCTGCACCTGCTGTGAAGAGCAACGAGGCAAGGCCGTGATTGCAAATTACAAATTGAACACCACAAAATTGGGAGGGGTGGAAAAAAGGGGGACAAATCTGAATGAAAATGTGAAGAGAATGAAAAAAGGAGAAGAGGAAATAAGAGGATGAGGGGAGGGAGGTAGGATTAGAAACTGGAAGAGCAGACAGGAGATGAGGATTTAGTTCAAACGTGAGTGGAAAAAATTGAGGCTGCAATAATCAATGCTAGTTAGAGTAATTTCTCATTAACAAGACTAGAGAGGATTTGGGGGTTGTGTCGCTGAGGTGAACTGGGCCCTAGGAGGCTCATGGGATGATTCAAATGAGTTTCTACTAACCAAGAAAAGTGCTTCCTTCCTCAATTCTCTACAAACCCCCTGCTTGAACAACGGCCCATGAATGCCCTAATGGCATCTCTCCACACACATGGTTCTGTTAAAACCTGACAATGCTTGTTATGAGCGACACCTGTGTGTCATCCACTGTGGGCCAATTAGGGAGGAGCAGAAGCTACCTCCAGCAGCGGTTCCTTTCCCCCGCGGTGAGACAGTAGAGGAACGTCTGAAACAATGACATAATTTCTAAGCTATGGCAGAACGCAAGTGAAACAGGACAGGGAAAGTAATTATGTTGCAAAAGCCTCCAGAGACAGCCCCTTTGGCGTTCATGTTCTTGCTTGTGCATGCATTTGCTTCAATATTCTGCAGCTGGTCTCCAACTATTTCTATACTGTCAGCAATATAGAAATAGAAAAAGCAAAACACTGTCTGGCTAGTGCAGGTCCGGTTTATTGAATCTATTTCTATATTTAGGCTCTGAAGGAAAGAATTTTTTTTTTTTGATTGGAGTAAATAGTTTGGGAAAATATTTGATTGTCTAAAATAGTTTGCCATTTGCCTTTGACATTGCATTTGAAATATCAGGACAGAAAATGGTGCAATTGGATCCCATGTAAGACAACCGCAATACATTCAGATGCAACACAATCTGAGAAGAAAAGCACCATACCTCACCGTACCCGCAGCAATAGAGATATGGCATGGCTATTTTAGTTTATGGCGTCTGCGGCCGTCTGTACATTATTGAGTCTGTTGTCAAGATTGCAAAGTAACATTACAAACGTATCATTTCCCTGGCTGTGTTAAATGTGTGAAACTAGCTCACAGTGACCAAAGCCACATCAGTACTGCTATCCCCAGAGGTATACTGAAGAACAAGGGAGAATGTGAGAGATGGTGTGTGTGTGCGGGGGGTAGGGGACTGTGAAATGATGACTTCATATTTCATATATGAAATGGTATTTGGAGGGAATGGTATTAAAATAGCAATTTCTCCATTATGGTTAGGTAGGCATGTGTGCGTTTCTCTTTGTGTGTGTGTGTGTGTATGCTGGAGTGCATTGAGCATATAAATGTGTACATGTGTCCTTGCACGCATGTGCGATTTTGGATGACTTTGGAACAAACAAAAATACACTCTTTGAAGGGGACACATCCACAAAAAGGTCAGTGAGTTTTATTTTTCTCTGTTCCCTTAAATGTCTCAATCAAACTTAATCTCACCACTGAGCCTGTGACCAGCCAGCATTCTCAATGCTGTGCAGCTGACATTTAAGTCCAATGTAGAACAAATCTATTTCTATGGTTGAGCTTGCCGCAATGCATTTAGCATGTCTTGCTGTTTAGATACTACAGCAAACCAATGAAGACAAGAATATGTAATAGAATCGGGGATGATTAGACAAAGTGGAGCTCTGATTAATGCCTTCATGCTGATGTGGAATAAAATGCCTATAAGCAGTAAGAGAGGAAAAGGTAATACAGTTTACAGCAATAAGCAAAAAGGGTTTCTAAATGCTTCTTTGTCTGTCCTCAGAAACATGTTTCTCCAGGTAGAACCCTTTAGTTTAAAAGTAGAATATTTTGGGTTCCATGTGGAACCCCCTGTGGAAAGGGAACATGGAAGACAAAGCCACTACTTAGAAAGGGGTTACAATTGAAACCAAAAGGATTCTACCTGGAACCCAAAACTGTTTTTTGAAAGGGTTTCCCCACAGGGACAGCTAAAGTACACTTTTGGAAGCCTTTTTGTCTGAGAGGTACACAGCCAAGCTTTCACGTACAACTCAAAAAGCATTAAGAATCAAGGTCTTTCATTTGACATCAAGCAGGATTACTTTAAATGTACTTAAGGGCCTATTTAAAGTGGGACTGACAACATTTCAAAAACATTGATGTCTTCTCACATGCATTGCTTACTAGAGCCCCTCCCTCTGTCCTTACCACCTCTGAATAGAGGTATCATTGTGATTGGCTGAACATAGTTTTTTGTAAATTAGATTTATTGCATGCTTTCCCCTCACTGGTCCTGCAACTGTGTTACAAGTGAATGGTTAGGGGCATTCTGGGAGTTGCAGTTCCCCGGGAAATTCACCAGAAGGCTTTTTATCTTCACCTTTTTTTACAGAGTGACAATGTAGCTTTCATGCATGTCCCGCTTAGCAACACAGTGGGGTTGGCAGAGAAGGAAAAACGACCCCCTCCTCTCCACTGCCTCCCCAAATATTCTCTCTCTCCCACCCCACAATGTCCCTCAGTCACCCTGGTCGTTCCTCCATCCCTCACCCTCTCTTTATCCTTCCTTTCATCCATCCATCTACACCACTCCCCTACCCAATCCTGCTGGCTCTTCTTTTTAAAGATATTTCATTACAATCAGGAGGCGCCAACGGTGCTTGTGTTGGGCTGAGCTCGACAGCATTCATCTTAACCTACTTTCCAGCGATAATCTACATAAACTTCCCAATCTCCAAGGGGAGGCATGGCAAAGGACAAATTGCAGCCCTAGGGCAAAGTGGAATGTGTGCACGTGTGTATGTGTATGACTCAGGTCTGCGCATACATGTGGAGACCCAAAGTAAAAACTGAACCAGAAAAGGAACCAGGCAAGACTAGTTCAGCTGGCCCGCAATTAAAAGTGATAAGTGTTGTTCCCTCACTGGATTCCAACCCAGGATTCCCACATGACAGGCTGTGTCCTTAACCACTACACCAGAAAGCTATACATTTGCTGAGTGTCGGTGTAGCATCTCGACATTAGATCATTTTGTCACGCATTAGTATCAAGCAAAGTTTGAATATTTCGCTAGACACCATTAAGCATTGTTTTAAACTGACTAACGTATCTTATTAAGTTTACTTCCATCGCAAATAGCATCTATGAACTGTGTGGCTTTTGCCATTGGCCGTTATAACATCTTATTAGCCAGTAATAGGCTTACTAGTATCTACTAACTTACTACTTGGAATAGTCATAAGAATTGAGCAATTTCTAGCGAGACTGAAGATTACACTGCCAAAGCTATTTCATTTCATGGCACAAAAACATTCGTTTTTCTTTCATTCGTGAATGACAAATACAATAACAATCAATTTAGGTGATGATATCTGACTTTTCCGCCAAGTGAAAAGACGAGAGAATCCTGGAAACTCCTACTCTTTTACTGCCCAAGGGGTTTTGATAAAGCCTATATTACCCCAAAAATCATGCACGGATGCATACTTCAAAAATCTACCATAAATAGTCGCAATATTGTATAACCTTAAACAGTTTTAGTTTAGGCTTACTGTAACATAGCTGCTGATGTAGCCAGCGAAATTTTTGTCTATCCTGATCCAAAAAGCACACACGGATGGGTACTTCGAAAATCCATTAGAAATAGTTGCAATATAACCGTAAACAGTTTTACTTTAGGCTTACTATAACATAGCTACTGAAGGTTGTAGCCAGGTAAGTCTTCGTCTGTCCAGAACAAATCCTAATGTATAATTTGTTTTGACTGTGATGAGATTCGATGTGGGACCAATCATTTGCAGGGCTGCTTCTCTAACCACTATGCTATTTAACAAGGGGTAGTCAGTCAGTCAGTCAGTCACTCGGTAAGAGACATTCGCTCTTCTTGGCCGGCTGCGCCTACCTCTTGGGACCAAAAATAGGTCCCAAGAGGTTTTTTGGCCGTTCCCCATAAGGGAAAATCTGATTTACCGGTTAGGTTTAAGGTAAGACTTACATCGTGTTAACTTTAGTATTGGGGTTACTTTTAGATTTAGGCATTACAGGTTAGGTTTAGTGTTAGGGAAAGGTTAACATTAGGGTATGGGGATAGGGAACATGGATTTCTGGGTTTCAGATCCCCACAAGGATAGAAAAACACAAGTGTGTGTGTTTATAGATGTCCTATACTCCCAAGCAGATAATGAAAGACTGTGGGATTTAACTGACACAGGAACTTTAGAGCCAAGGCAGAGAGACTCATATATACACATGCACTTATTAAAGTCTGAATTTAGTCAGATTAAAATTACCCTGTTGACAATGGCAGACACAGACACTAATAAAAGCCTAAAACTGAGACTTAGTGGCTGTTATGTGCCATACATGACGACAGTGTACAGAATTTCTGCTTTGCAGTGCTGTAAGCATTGTGACTGACAGACATTCTGAATTTAAGCACTGCGCATGACAACAAGTCACCTACTTTCCCACGGCAAAATCTACAAATGTATTGTTGTCTTACTGAGTAAAATACTGCAAATTATAAGGACTCCGCATATTTTCAAAGATGAGATGTTGAGGATTATAATAAGTACCGCCTTGATGTCGAACGAGCGATGCAAACAGACACACACATTTCCATTTCATAAAAATCAGGTTCTATCCAGTGTTAACATTAATGACCACAATGTTTGATGTACAGTTCAAGAGGACATCGGGGCATAACACAGAATGAGCCTATGTATATTGTGAAACAGATTTGCACTCAAGATCTATTACACTGGCACAAAAATAAAAATGTTTTTCTCTTCATTGCCTTATACCTTAATTAGCTAGTCAAGTTGGTAATAGAACAAGTTTTCAATTGATGTCAAACCTGATACCCAGATATTACGTATTGTTTTAAGTTGCGATTACAACCACAGTAGTTGAGGATACCCTACTAGCAAAATATGTTTAAAAGAAATCTTTATTTTAGAAAAGATATTGAAAGGAGGTCATTTTGTTGTTACATTGTACTCCACCCTGCATCCCACCCACTCTAAGTTCCCAACAATATAACTGGAAGTATGCTCAGTCTAGTTCCACAACAGCACAGCTAGGACAGCATGAAAAATAAAGTACATTCTGTACTTTGCGCCAGTGCCACTTCAAGACAACAGGTAATCCTCTCACTCGAACCACTGTAATTTCATCTGAGTGCTTTCAGATTCTATCACAGATAAATGCTTTGAAAATCTGTTCAACGTTAGTGTGGTGATACATATCCTTTTCGTCATTTCAACCATATCCATATTAGCTAATTCCCAGAAATGTAAACGGTTTAACTGCCAAAAAGTAAATGTCAACCATAGCTTAGATTACTCAAATTATATTAGCTTTAAAAGAATGTCTGTGAGGGGAGGACTGCACAAGTTTTCACAACAGGTAGAACAAGACTGCAAAACCATGACATTGTGATACTATCGAGAAAATCGAGGCAAGTTCCACCAAGGCCTTTTCAACGATGGATGACATTTGTAAGCGCTGTCTGGCAGATGAGGGACCTGTCAAATTTCACATCGATGTATACAAAGGCTGCAAGAGAAATTGTGCACAGCCATGCTGTTCCAGTCATTTAACACACACACACACACACACACACACACACACACACACACACACACACACACACACAC
>JACXGI010000993.1:89258-107289 GCA_016801175.1 Esox masquinongy | reverse complement strand
CCCCCCCCCCCCCCCCCCCAGGCTGGCGTCTGTTTGATGACAGCACTGTGACCACAGTCCAGGAGAGCCAGGTCGTGACGCGCTACGCCTACGTGCTGTTCTACCGTCGCCGCAGCTCCCCCGTGGAACGACCGCCCCGCCCCCTGGGGCCCCCTGGGGCCGAGCCCCCCACCGCCGCGGGGGCCGCCGCCAGCCAGGTGAGCATGCGGCTGTCGCTGCCACTTAGGGACTCGCCAGCGCGTTTTACGGGGTGACAGCACACCTCCGGAGACCCGCGGAGCGGGAGAGGATTCGGTTAGGCTCGGCTAAACAAGATGACCATGCAACCCAGCCACCCCACTGTTGAGGGAGATTTACATTAATAGGGTACCACTGTGTCCATTCTTCCATTCCTTACAATGACATAAAGGAGAATGGATGTCAGATGGCGAGGGATTAAATGGGATTTTCTGCTTTTAAAGTTAAGGATGAGAGAAATAGAATTAATCGAATTCCACTCCTTTCAAGGCCGTTGGTTGTTTATAAAAAACTGGTTGCTAGCTCTTCAAAAGATATGACACATTTCTATTCACCTCCCATCGCCTGGGCTGTGTCTACCGTTTGGGTGAGACAGTGATGGTTTATTTGTCGGCCACATTAATGTATTCCTTGAGAGAGCCTGTCCTCCTGGGTCTTTCGGTGGTCAGATTAGACAGTGTGGTGGATGCGGAGGGTCGGCTGGAGGTCTGGCTGTGGTGACATGACGGTGCTTTAGAACCAGTCCTTTCCCAGAAGCTGACACAGGTTTCCGCCATCGCAGGCCTCTCTA
The DNA here is from genome assembly GCA_016801175.1 of Esox masquinongy. Taxonomy (NCBI): domain Eukaryota; kingdom Metazoa; phylum Chordata; class Actinopteri; order Esociformes; family Esocidae; genus Esox; species Esox masquinongy. The sequence goes on along the minus strand of JACXGI010000993.1, from coordinate 106,481 downwards.
ATATGGCAGGAACTGGAGGAGGAAGAGGAGGGCCTTGAAGAGGCCCCCCAGGGCCTGTTCCGCACCAGGCTGCGGAGAAGAGCAACCGGGTGGAGGGAGCAGGAAGAGGAGGGGGTGGAGGGGCATGTCCGACGGCGACACCGAAGGAACTCTGGTTATTCTGATGACGACTGTGTCCGATACTTGGTTTTGGGCACCTTGGCTGCTCTGCTAGCGTTGTTCCTGAACCTGCTTTACCCACTTCTCTACCGAGCCATCTGGCGTTAAATGGCCAGTTTTAACACACCATTTAAATACACACATACGAGCCTACACACCAAAAAAATGTGTATATATTTTTAGGTTATTCAACTTCTAATACAGTATCTGTGCCAGTATAGGAATGATTTTCTTTTTATTTGTAGATGGCCTAGGATTAAAATGCTGTTGAAAACATTGAAATGAAGCAACTCGAAATGCATCAATCTAATCTTAGCTATGTATAATTAAAAGAAACTATACATGTTCCAATGTAGCTTCTAAGAGTTACTTTGCTCAGTGACACTTGGCCTGGATGACCGTTTCTTGGTGTACACTCTAGTTCAGTATAATAAAACGCCAAACAGCCATTAACTTGGGTCCCTTTACATTCTAGTTCAGTATAATTAAACGTCAACCGGCCATTAACTTGTGTCCCTTTACATTCTTGTCCAGTATAATTAAACGTCAACCGTCCATTAACTTGGGTCCCTATACATTCTTGTCCAGTATAATTAAACGTCAACCGGCCATTAACTTGGGTCCCTTAACATTCTTGTCCAGTATAATTAAACGTCAACCGGCCATTAACTTGGGTCCCTATACATTCTCGTTCAGCGTACTTAACCGTCAACCAGCCATTAACTTGGATCACTCTACCTTCATATTTCTGTGTACTTCAATGTCAACAGGTCTTTCACATATCCTCCCCTTTTTGATGTGTCTCAGTATGTAGGTTTTTGGTGTTCATTTGTTTGTCTAGAAACGGATAGACCAAAGTGATGTTGCTGAGATGACTTGAACTGGGGCTATATTTATAGGGTGTAGTCCTACTGTAATAGTGTTGTGGCTGGGAAGTATACTACTGCTCACTCACAGATAATGTACGTTGTGTTTTAGCACCACCCCAGTGATTGTATGATGGGCATATCTGCCTGTACAGTCTACTGTAGGCTGAAGACAGCTCAAATGTATTTTTGCCTTCTAAATGAGTGGTTTTCAGACTCACTGTAAACTATTGTCAGCCTTATCTTTTCACTGTTTGTAGTGTTTTTATTTATTTATTTTATGTCAGCAGCTCTAAAATGGCTAGTTTGAAATTTAGCAATGAAGCCTTCCTTAGTCAGATGAACTTGTGGATACCATTACTGCCAGTTTGAAAAAGACTACTGTCTGGTGTTTGCGCAATTGCTAGCTAGCATTAGCACAATGACGAAAGGTCTTTGTGCTAACTTTTCACAGACTTCCCATCAGTTTGTGACAATAGTTGGCCTTGGCTTTCGACTTGGCTTTCAGAAGTAGTCCAAATTATTGCCACAATCCTGAAATATTCTTTTAATTCAGCAGCCTTGTTTCTTATTCCTGTCATACTTGTACTGAAACTGATTTCTTTGTTTCATGAAAGCCATTTTACATGTTACATTCAACTGTCTGTGTTCATTTGCATTAACCTTTTAAGTAATTTAATCTGAGCTTTTACTGTTTAAGCTTAATGAGACCCCCCTAAAGTGCACTAAAACTGTTCTGAGTTTAGGAGATGGCATCTGTCTTAAAAGATGACAGACAGCATGCTACAACATTTGATTTTTTTCTGCTGCTGTTACATGGACTGTAGTCCTGTAACACTGTTGTAGTAACATGTTCCAGTCTCAGGGATATTACAGTGCATTCTGTCCTGTCTGTTTTTAGAGGCTGTGTCTGGTGACTAGATCTGCTTTAAATGCACAGTATGTCTCTGTACGCATTGATTTATGCAATCATTGAAAATGCTCTTTCCACTCTGCCTCATTTCAGTTTTGACACAGAAAATGTAAGGAGGTGTATATTTTATAGCAGAGATATTTACCAGCTTGTGTATATATATATATATATATATATATATATATATGCTGTTTAGCAATTGTTTTAACATTTTTCAAATTTGTCATTTTAACAACGCTCTGTCAATGGAATGGTTGCTGTTATTTAGAAGTGGGACATTTCCAAGCAATAGTTTGTACAGGTACTTCCATCTCAATGCTGCTCCAATAAATAAAGCCTTGTACTGTTTTTAAAAATAAAATGGTAATCTTATTCTGTGTTAATTAATATTCTTTTTTTTAAATAAGTTATTCTATGGAATGTTTTAGTTATTTCAGACACTGCAATTGTCCTGCTAGTTAAATCTGATTTTGTTTTCCCAGAATTAGCTTTTGGCTGCATGGAGTGAGTTGTCTTTCAGTCGTAGTGTTTTTGCTTGTGCATTCATTACAGACAAGTCTGCTTTTCCTTTCTGGTCCAGAAAAAGCCTGACTTAAAACACTGGTTTATTTTACAGGCTTCTAGCCAGGCACTCTTTGGGACAGACCTGGACTCTGAAGGACCCTCCCCACGGGCTCCAGAGGTGACCTCTGAGCTGTTTGGGCACACTGGAGAATGTGCCGCTCCTTCCTACAGCAACATGGAGGAGGTGGACTAGGGTATGGCTGAGGCTTCACCAACCTGGTGGAAGGTTTCCTCTGTGGACAGATGCCAGCAGCAAAACTTTGGGAAATCTACTCAGTAAAAGACACTTTAGTGCTTACTAATTAACTGGTCATCTTATGGGTGTCCCTTCTGGTGCAATTTTAGACATTGAACTGGTTCCTTGGGCAAAAGACCAGTACATGTGCCCGTCCTCACAGATGCACACATTTTCAACATTCATCTGTATTTTTACATCTAATGATACAGACCAACATAAGCTGTGTATGTAGTAGTATCCAAGCAGCACATTTCCATGCACACACACACACACACACACACACACACACACACACACACACACACAGCATGTTTTCAAAACAAAATCCTAAACACTTTTGTTGTCCTAGAATCCCTGCGTTGCTCATTGTTTGCTTATGGAAGAGACTTTCTCATCATCCCTGTAGACAATGTTGTTGGCCTGCCGTTCACAAATGCACCTTTGTTTGGTTATCCCCCAAAATGCCATCTTAACTGTCAACTGTTCTTCCCATTATAATGCTCTGGCTCAGTCAGATGAGACAGGGAGGTGGCTGACACCAAAATCCCCAGAACATGTTTTGAATGAGGTAAAAGTGTGCGTGTCTGTGTGTGTGTGTGTGTCTTTCGTGTGTAAACATTTTCATGTTTTTTTCTTTTTTACTTCATTCAGGTATTTCCTGGTCTAATGTGTTTTGTGATATTTGTTGGGTTCTGTAAACTGGGTTGTAATTGTAGCAATTGATGTACAAAAAAGTGATAATTCAGAAATGAGGTTTGTCTGGTTTGTTTTTATAAAGAGGATGTTTTCATACCCCATCTGGATTTAGTTACTTTCCTTTAGGCTTTATTTAATTTTTACCTGGTAAGTTATCCCGATCCTGTGGATGCAATTTTGGCAAGATACCGGCTTGATTTACAATATGTGCATGTTGATCTACAGGAGCCTTAGAATGCTGTTACTCCTCCTGCTACATATCTTTATTTCTGTTTTTGTGGACTGTCATGTACACCCTTTACCCACCCTTCCTTTGTATTGGACTGTGGAGATCAAGAATGCTGCTGTTAAAAAGATGAATGGTAATATAAATAAAACCCTTTTTGAGAAGCGCTAACATGTTGTTTGTATACAGACTCTGATTCAGTTGTTACTTGAATAAAGTACTGAAGAAAATGCGTTTTTTGACGTCGTATTCTTTACCGAATGAGTTTTTTTTCGATGTAACTGATGGTCCTCCAACCTGAAACCTGTAGGTGGCGCTTGGTAGAATAGATATTCAGACGAAGAAGAAACATCGTTTCAGAATGCGGAACTAATGACAAATATTTACTTACATTTGCTGCAGTTGAGTCGTCAACTTGAAAAGCCGGTAAGGTGGAATTCTGTTACCGCCTAGTTGACGTCGATTGCTTTTTTTAAAATATATTTTTTGTTAGCTATGAAACATCGATTACAGTTTTCAAAACAAATTCGCTAATAACAATGTAGCCAGGTAAGAACTACACATCTACGTTTTTGCGTGACAGTTTTGCGTAAAACGTTAGCCGAAGACAAAGTACTACTAACTAAACAGCCGATCAGGTAAATAACTAGATAAACCCATTGGCTATACGCTGACAATTTGACTTAAATTAGGCATAATTAAAGAAAATTTGGTTTTGACCTTGATCGTTCAGAATGTCAGACTGCTATAATAATTTTTCCTCTATAAACAAAGAAGACAGTTGTAATACATATGAACTATGTGATAAGCAGCCGTCACAGTCCAATGGAAATGTCATTGGACACCATGGTTATACCACTGAAGAAGATGTGACAGTGTCGGTCCCTCATGGTTTGTCTCTGAGGAAAAAAAAGCTTGTGCTTCACGTTGACCTCAATAATACTATTTTGGTTTCTGATGCTGTGACAAGTCAAGGAACAATTGCAGCGTTGGATTATTTTATTTCCACTGTAACATGGGGACAAATGACTAAACAAGGTAATTCAGACTATCTGGGGTAATTCAGACTAATTCAGCTATCTGTGTAAATGTGTTATTTAGAAGAAATAGTTTAATTTTTCTACAATAAACAAAAATAATCCAAAATGTTTTTTCTTCTAAGGAGCAGATGTCCCACTTTGAGTGTAGTTAAAACGTAAAATAATAATCCTGCTATTGTTTGTGCCGTCCTGCCGTGATGGTGCCATTGATTAGAGTGATTGTCTATTTCTGTTAAAGGTAAATGGCATTGGATGAGTGACTCACCTTCTCTACTCCCACCATGCGAGGGTGCTGTCAGCTACTACTCCCAGTTTGGCCGGGTGCCAGGCTTCACCAGCTCGGCTGCAGGTCGGCGATTCCGGGGTGTGCTGGACGAGCACCTGGCAATGCTGCGATGGCCAGAGGAGCTACAGTGGGACAAGGAGCTGGCTGTGAAGGGTGAGGATGGACAGCTGTACCATTGGATCCTGCCCTCCTTCTTCCAGCTACTAAAAGATCTGGTAGCGGAGGGAAGGGACTTTGCCATCCTGTTCCGTACCTTTGGCTCAGACCTTCCGCGTGTGCTGTCTGCTGTGTCCAAAGCTCTCTCGCAGGGCTCCCACCCACTCTTCCCTGACCTTCCAGCACTGAAGGTATGACTGCTTTTGGTGGCGGTTTAGGTGTGATGCTGAATGTAATTTCATTAAGAAAATAGCAAAACTTACTTTTGTCGTAGCATTTTACCAATTGTAAAGGCACATTGCGATATTGTAAAGGCACATTGCTCTTATCACAATCATTACTGTTTTTAGCTATTTTGCCAATAATTTCCATTAGGAATACTTATTAATGTCTCTTCTTATTTATAGAGGGCTTTCTGTGGAGATTGAGTCATAATCTTTTGAGAATGGTGATTTTCTTCTCCCTCTGAAGATGTCAGCCACGCTTCACAATAATGGATCAATATTTCCGTTCAGCCCAAGTCTGTTTACCTTGAGAGGGTAAATCCCAAATGGTCCCCTCCTCCTCGGCCTTCCATTTGCCAGTTCATAACTCTCCCCATGGTGGGAGACTTGACACACATAAAATATGAAATAGCTCTTAACCGCTGTGTGTATTCACATGTTTAAGGTGGTGGCAGTGGGTTGCATGGGTCGAAGCTGTCATATGTGAGCTTCTTCCCGGAACAGAGCTTTTTAAGGCAAACTCAAAAGAAGGTCATTCATGGTGAGGTTTAGTGTGGCTGAGTGGTGCTACTCCCCTGGGTTTAGAGTGTTCCTACAGGCCCATCTCAGCCCCCTCAGGCTTTTTGTACATGTTAGCTTACTGGAGCGAAAACACATCGATTTCTGCAGCGGGAGGCTCATAGGCAGACACGGACCACAGTTAGCCGCAATAAAAAGACATCCCCATATGATCACTTATTCAGACTGTCTCCTGTTAAAGGCTATAGTCACCTCCAAAATGATTGGCACCCTTGGAAAGGCTAAGCACAAAAGGCTATATAAAACACAGGTATTAAGCTATGTTTTTATCTAAAGTATCTAATGTAAAGCTATATTCTATATTAATTCAATTGCTCAGAATTTCTTTTAGATAGCTGTCAGAATTATTGGCAACCCCAAGGATTCTTATAAATATTATGAAACCAAAGTAAATCTTAACAAGATTTTACTTTTTAAGTGCATCTCTAGTTTAAGGAACTGTGTTGTTGGCTTTTCGTGGCTTCCTATTTCAGTGGGGTAAAAAAATTGTTAAAATGTAAAATCCATTGTCATCTATCACCATGGAAAAAAACACATGAAAATCAGGCAATGTATACAAACGTACCTAAAATTCCTTAATATACCACTTAGCACTATTAGTAGCAATGCTTTTATAATCAGTAAGAAGAATTTAATAATTATAGCTAGCTATAGTGGTTTGCAGTAATGCCAAAGTGAAATGCCTGTGGAACAGTTATAAACCGACAATAGTGCGTCTTACCCCAATGCAGAGTTAGAAAGATGATTCAGAAGGCGAAGAAGAATCCAAAGGCCACAGTTGGAGAGTTTCAGAACATTGTTGCGTACTGGGGTCATCATCTCTCCCAGTCTATAATTGGACGCTGCCTACATAGCAGGCTTTTATTTCATTTGGAGACATGAAATATGACTTTACTGAGAAAAATGACTTTTCTGAGATCAACAATTGTAAGCAGCTCGAGTTTCCTCAATTTAGCTAATTTTGGTTGATTTTCTTGAATCATTAACTAAAATATGTTACAAAATTGCAATATACAGTGCCCTTGGAAAGTATTCTTTTACTTTCAGAAACTATACACAGATTAGCAGCAGATCCTTTAAGTCCTGTAAGTTGCGAGGTGGGGCCTCCATGGATCGGACTGGTTTGTCCAGCACATCCCACAGATGCTCGATTGGATTGAGATCTGGAGAATTTGGAAGCCAAGTCAACACCTTGAACCCGTTGTTGTGTTCCTCAAAACATTGCTGAACCATTTTTACTTTGTGGCAGGGCGCATTATCCTGCTGAATGAGGCCAATGCCATCAGGGAATACCGCTGCCATGAAAGGGTGCACATGGTCTGCAACAATGCTTAGGTAGGTGTTATGTGTCAAAGTAACATCCACATGAATGGCAGGACCCAAGGTTTCCCAGCAGAACATTGCCCAAAGCATCACTCTTCCTCCGTCGGTTTGTCTTCTTTCCATAGTGCATCCTGGTGCCATGTGTTCTCCAGGTAAGCGATGCACATGTACTTGGCCATCCACGTGATGTAAAAGGAAATGTGATTCATCAGACCAGGCCACCTTCTTCCATTGCTCCGTGGTCCAGTTCTGATGCTCTCATGCTGATGTAGGAATTTGTTGAACTTATGTATTAGTGACTTCTACAGATGTATAGGGGAGTAGAGAATTACTGAGAGGGGGACAAGACATGGGTGGACAATTGAAGTCAAGAGATATTTGTAAAATGCCGGTGGGCAACCTGCATTTGGGTGAAACCTTGGGTAGAGAGTGAACCTGATAAGAGGAATAAACCTAACTGGTTTAGACCAGATTAACATGTATTAATGAAATGTCAGTTATTTTGTGAGATGTTGTCACATCTTCTTACCTATACAAAAAGGAGGTTTTCTGAACTGTTCTTCAGACAGACTATCACTGATCTTGTATTAGTGTCTTTTTGTCTCTATTTGCAAATATTATACAATATACTGTTAATTGTGTTTAAGAGCATTTTGATCTCTGTCTTACCTGCCTTTGAGATAGTTCTAATCAGTGAATTTCTACCTAATCGACACCAGAATTGGCATAATCAATTGTAGGTGCTTTCGGCAGTGGACAGGGGTCAGCATGGGCACCCTGACTGGTCTGCGGCTATGCAGCTCCATACGCAGCAAACTGTGATGCCCTGTGTGTTCTGACACCTTTCTAACAGTACCAGGATTAACCTTGTCAGCAATTTGAGCTACAGTAGCTCGTCTGTTGGATTGGACCGCATGGGCCAGCTTTCGATCCCCACGCGCGTCAGTGAGCCTTGACCGCCCATGACCCTGTCGCCGGTTCACCGCTTTCCCTTCCTTGGCCGCTTTTGATAGGTACTGACCACTGCAGACCGGGAACACCCCACAAGGGCTGCAGTTTTGCTCTGACCCCGTCATCTAGCCATCACAATTTGGCCCTTGTCAAAGTCGCTCAGATCCTTACGCTTGCCCATTTTTCCTGCTTCTGACACATCAACTTTGAGGACAGAATGTTCACTTGCTGCCTAATATATTCCACCCACTTACAGGTGCCATGATAACGAGATCAGTGTTATTCACTTCACCTGTCAGTGGTCATAATGTTATGGCTGATCGGTGTATGTACAGAATTCTGATCAGAATCTGTCGCAAGCAAATCGAGCATGTTGTGGAGATAACATTAGAGAACGACTGTCAAAGTAATTGATGCTGTATTGTTCGTTTATCTTAGTAAATTTGGCAGGATTATGTTATGCACTTGGAGGTTGTGCTTTTTATTCCCTGAAGTCTCGATACTATATGTTCGCTGTAGGTTATTGAGGGAGTAAACTTGATTTTACTCAAATGTAAGAGCATTTTGTTAACTAACATGGCTCACTGCATTCGTCATTAGGATATTGACTAGACGAAATCATTATTCGGATGACACAAATGTGACTTAAACTTCCAGATATTTTAATCAAAATGACTAAAACTAGACTAAATAAAAAAAGGTGCCAAAATGACCAATGAAGTACCATCTCCATGCCAAAAAGCTACTGTACTCTTGGATCTTCCCAGAAGAAACCTCTTTTCATCCCAAAATTTGTGCCTAGGGTTTGCTAATCACACGTTTAATTTAAACATAATTGAAAGTGTGATTGAAACCGGGTTCCATGGGTGAGACAAAAATAGAGATTTCTGGCCACAAGCACCAGTGAATTATATTGGATAGGTCGATGTGGTGTTGTAGGGCTGTTTTGCTTCCAAAGGCTCTGGGAGCCTGATTAGAATAGATGGCATAATGACCTTTGCCAAGTCCCAGGAGTTTTTTTTTTTTTAGCAAAATCTGTCTGCCTCTAGCATGAGGCTAAAACTGTGTCGTATTTTTATTTTTTTTACCTTTGTTAAAGATTAAACGTACCTCATATTTTGAGTGAAAGATCAAGCAGGAAACATCAATGAAACATTTTCTTATACTTACTTGCAAATCTTCACCAAGGGTTCCAATAAATCAGTCAACAAATAAGTGCTGAAAAGCAAATTGGCTTGCTGCTTAAGGAAGACCAGTTATGAAGAAAAACATACTGGAATTTAAGTGCAGGTGCAGCTTACACAAATATAATTTTGTAGTATTGTCCAAACAATATGCTATACTCTACCGTAAAAAATAATATCTAAAAATGGACCTGAAATAGTTCTCCCATCACTAATTTCCAATACCTGATACAGAGACTTTAAAAGAACAAGCGTAAGTGAGGAAGCATAACAGATAGAACATGGATGTTACGTTACAGGGAACTGCCCTCTTTGTGCTCCTCCCCCTCCAAGTTGAGTGTGAATGAGACGCCAGGAAAGATCCGCTGCAGTAAGAAGGGGGCGGTACTGGGCCGGGCAGAGGAGCATCTGTCCACCCATGACGGGGAGCGTGCCTTATACCGGTATCTCAGCTCTGTCCAAGGCCTCGGAGGCTTCCAGGACCACTTTGATTGGTGGGTAGACCTTTACCAAAAGATTACTGGCTAGCCTCGTCACAGAAATGAAGGTGCTCTGGCATCTAGGATGTTCCCTAGTTTTTTTAAAAGCTGATAAATATGATTTTTAATCTGTAATTTAGTCATGGTTTTTATTGTAATATACAATAGAAGATATATAGGTATTGAAGATTTTAGTGTCTTCATGTAGTCAAGACCCTGGTCCATCTCTGCAGGTGGGCCAGAAACACCTACTCCATCTTGGGAGGGAAGCCTCTCTGGGTCGACCCCTTTGACCAGGATGTACAGCACATCTTCATCGATGACAACATTCGGCAAAACGACAAGGACACCATCGTCCATCCAAAAGTAGGCTTTTCTTCTCGGTTAATGTGTTTTCAGATTAGGGGTGTTGCGATATACCGGTATTGACGATAACCGTGATATTTAAAAAATGAAAAATTGATATCATGTTAATAATACACATATGATAATATCGTATTCACTAGGCGAAACTAATGTTGTATTTTTCCAAAAAACCCTCTTGGTATTTCGATACATTATTCATGTCAGCTATAAACAAATGCATGTGCTTAAACAAAGAGACTGGACCTATGCACTGGCATTGAAATCAACTTGTTAGCCCCACTAGAACCCCCGGGAGAGTTCCGCAAAGACGCGCCATTTACATGGAAAAAAGGACGTTGTATTTTTCCCAAAACTCCTCTCGGTTTTTTCATAGCTTATTCATGGACAAACGATGCATGTGCTTAAACTACGACTCTGGACCTATACACTAGCGTTTGAATTAATGTCTTTTCATAGCCTATTCACTAGGTGGAAATGTTTTGTATTTTTCCAAAAACTCCTCTCGGTGTTAGGCCTTGTGGATCTTTTGTTTAGCAGTTGATCTGGTTGCCTTTTCACTATCCATTAAATGTAATTGTTCTTCTTGTATGCTTTTATTTTTTTATTTGTACAGTTATGGTTACAGACTCCACCTCAATACACTCGTATTTTGAGTATAATTAATTTGCCAAAAAAGAGAAAAAAATAAAAACACAAACAAAGTTGAAGTTGAATTTGACAAAATTTTCTATAGATATCGTGATAATATCGTTACCGTGAATTCTTTTGGCCACGATAATCGTGTAGTGAAAATCTGATTTAGTCACAGCCCTATTTCGGATGGTTGATTATTTGCATTGTCATGGACTCGTTATGTACTCCTCTAGTTGTTGTTTGCTTTAAATATCCTCACATGGTGATTTGGTTCTCTGTCTACGGTTCTATAGGTGTTCCTGGACCGAGGCAGCTCAGAGACCCGCACAGCCTCCACCTCCGAGCTCTATGACCTTTGCCTGGTCCAGAACGACCTGCTCAGGGCTATCTCCGACCCCGGGTACTTCACCCAGCGTGTCAGCATCTGCCAGGAGAACTATGACAAGAACCTCCAGGGAGGGGCAGGCTAGCTTGTTTAGTCTGCAGCTCAGAGCCCCAGGGTGAGAAGGGCTTTAAAGAGGGGACGACATGCAGCTGCAGTAGTTGCTCCGACTCCTCAAGGTCAATATTCTCAGGGTGTGTGACAGTGACAACAAATTGCAAAATATTGTTATGTTGTGTTATTTTGCTGCTGTTTTTAAATTATATTTTGAATAGGATGTGAATTTAGAGGCATTGTTTACTAATACCGAAATCCATTCAGAAAAGACAGGTCGTACTTTAACAATTCTAATATCAAAGAAAGATTAACATGGTTGAGAAGTGAGAATAACTCCGCTGTAACTTATACATACTCTACACACACATACAATGAATGAGCTTGAAGCGGCTACCTCCTAATATGATTTGTGTGTGTGTGTGTGGTTTGGCTGTTAATTAGCACGTCAAACAGTGTTATTTTGAAGTATCTTATTTGGGGTTGGGGTCTAATTATATTTCCAGGGAATACGTGTTGCACTTTTTCTTGACACTTGTTTTCACTTAATCATTTTATCATTTAATTTATTTTTCAGCTTGAAGTGAGTGTGCTATTTGACTACTGCAAATCTGAGACATATTAAGACACAAGTAGCCCATCACAATCACCAGGATGGGTGTAATTGTAGAAGATATGACACAATTAGTTGTTTGACTGCAACTGTACAGGCAGATTCAGATGCAAGACTGTCAGTTGAACCAATGGACCTTTACCTTAGGCATTCACAAAGCCAGTCTGAATGATTGAATCTGGATGTACCTTTGGGTCTTGCGTGTCATTCTGTCAGACAGCATGACTGCTCTTGTCATTGTTGGGACATTTGTCTCGTTGGATTGACGCCACCTGGCGTGCAACAATGCTTGTATGCTTCATGGTGAATACTCTGAACCATCAGTTTGTACTTGTGTTTTGTTCAATAAACCTCCTCAGTAGATTGTGTTGTCAGCTAGACACTATGTGAATGACCAAGGATTGATTAGTGAGCATTACTGTCACCTAAAACCACTATTGATTTCCCCTCAGGTCTTTTGGATGTCATTAGGTTGTAAACATGTGCAAATGGATGCTTTTCACTCTACTGTACATGGTGACTAATAATGTACCTCAGGGATCTAATCAGTCAGGGATCGTTAGCTGTTAAGGTGTGAGGGTATGCTGAGTGTGATGGATGCTTTATTACAATTCACTCTACTAGGGCCAGCCTTCCACTTATAGCCATTTACTGCAGGGACTTGAAGAAACATAGTTCAAAGAACATTAGTGAGACATTAGAAATGACATTGTTGTACGCAACTAATATGCTACATGTGACAGGACACATACACCTGAAAGGACCGTACTGTGGAATTGACTGCCTGGTTACTGGAACAAATGCTGTGGTCCCTGTCTCCGTGGACTCGCCAGGCTGGGCACACCGGAACAACGCCTCTGATCTTCAACACACTGTTTTCAGGATTGGTTGATGTGATGTACTGGCAATGGCCATTGTTGTGTTGCCTGATTGTAGTAGCAGATGCTATGTCCTATAATTTGAGCAAATGGGGAGTCACAGTGTGAACCTTCCTCAATTAGACTACAGTAGAAATTGTCCAGAGTGCTCATTGTGGTTAATGTTGTTTTACGAGGTCATATTAAGGTCTGACTTCCAAGTAAACATCTCTATGGATATTATTTGATTTTACTTGTAGCCTGTGATATTATAAATATAAAGCTTTAATAGCTATTTAATTTCGTAGCACACATGTGCCTTACAGAATGTTCCTTTTATCTTGTTTATTTTATTCCCCTATCAGAATGCCAGAAGGTTCCTAAGCGCTAGGTGTGAAATGGTCCATACCTTGATTTGGAATAGTAATGAGGAACTGACTTTATCAACCATGTGTAATTGAATTAAGAGACATTGTGCGTGTCATTTGGTTGATCTGGAACATGATGAAGTCCCAGACAGTACCTTGTGCTTTCAAGTTCCTCAAGAGGGCAGTGTAGGTTCTGGATCTATGGCAATATACACAATCTACATCAAATACATCAATCTCAGGGGCAAAGGGTGAGCGTAAACACGAAACGAGTGGAATTTACATATAAGTAGCAGAGACTGAATATCAGAGAATCACTACAGAGAAGGCATTTGTTGCTGATCGTTGTAAATTGCGCACTGTTTCTTTTCGAGACTAGATATTCCCAAATTAAATTTATGGATGTTGTTTTTGCATGTTGATATGGACTAAATACTTAAACTATAGCTGGCCTATGCTATAGCTCAGTTTATATATGCAAAGACTCATTAATTGATTGATTTAAATTATATTGCATAGCAGTTGGTCTTTATGTTTTGAATTCTTCATTGGCTTTGTCTGAGAATTTACAAGAGAGAACCGGTAACTATGAAGCCACAGCTTCTGTGTATTTAATGTCAAAACACAAACTAATCTGTTTGATGAGAGTTGCCTATAAATAACTCCTGAAATATCAAAGACTGGTCAACTTATACAGATGAGGAAGATGTTGAATATGGCCAGCCAATGAAGGTAGGCTATTTTAAATTAATTAATTAACCGGTGTCAAGTGAGAGCGCCACGAGATGCTGTAGCGCACACGAACCCAGGCAACGAAGTGAGGAAGGGAAAACGAGCGATGGTGAACCAATGAAAAGGCGCCTAAATCTAAACTGGCTCTGCTTTGCTGGAGACAGTGTATACGGATCTAACATTTCTATCCGGATCGGTTTGTGCTGTCCAGGCGCGACATCCAGAGGACTCCGTCTGGGTGCGTGCATCTGTCCAAACGGAAAAAGACGGTAATGTATGTTTTTGCTAAACTTTTGTTGTCCTTTTGTATTATTTCTTCTTGTTTATGTTTAATTTAGATACTTTTTCATGAACAATTGGCTTCGGGAGACACCGTCAGCATTCCATAGTGTGCATTGCAGGTTTTAAAATTGTAAGATGCCAGTGTATATGAGCAGCAAATATGCTTGACTTAATGCAATGTCTATAAATAGCAATGTCTATAAATAGCAACGTAAATTCATCATTGATGATTTAGATTTAGGTTTGTATTAGAACCTCCACCCCACTGTCCCCCTCTTGTGCGCAGATGTACAAGAGAGGTGCCTCTTAAAGCTGGAATCCTTCATTTGAACATTTGCAAAGCGGTCACCCCACTATTTTGGTTACTGAGGTGATTGGAAGAAAGAAAGGCACCTACTCTCAAATTCGCGGACATGGATATGAAAGCAAGGCCTGAACATCCAAGATACTTTTTACCATGTTTTAAGACGGTATGGTGTTCTGTTAACAAAATAAACAAGCTTATATTTTGGAGTTCTGATGCGCTATAACAGTTCAATTAAGCTCATAAGTTGTATTCCTCAATAATCAATTGTTATTCTGTATAACGTTCATTCATAAGTCGACAAATGTCTATTGAAGCGAATTATTCCAGCTTTAAGGCATTTTGAACCCTGCGAAACATGTTGTATGTAAAATGTTGATCTCCTGTGAGAAATCCACTGACAGCAGAATGATGGCAGTACTGTGGCAAATGCATACAGCTGTTCTGCTGGCTTCCTGTCACTGCCCTCGGCAGCTGCTCAACAGCAGGACAATGAGTTGTCGATAGGGGGATATTGTGTTTAGCATAATTCAATATCAATAAGGAATGAAAATGAAAATGTGGTAATCATAATCTCTAACCTTACAAAAACACACAGACACACACTTGTCTAATTTATCTGCAAAATATAAACAGCAGCATTTTATTATGTAAGCACAATCAATGCCACTTGCTGCTATTTTCACTCTGTCAATTACAATATTTGTCAACAACAGTTACAGATTGCACCTTTACTGTTACACTGTCAGCCCATGTGGTAATTGCCATATGTTATGTTCTGTAATAATAACCTCCACAGACTGTCCTCATTTGCATAATTATTTCTACAGTTTGACATGCAGCTTTCCGGCCTGTCTTTACAGAACAGGAGAGGAGCATTACTGTGTCTTGAGTCTCCATTGTTCTGTTAAATACCACCCTCAATCAGTCTGCTACTGGATGGCACTGAGCCAAACTATGGCAGAGAACTTGATCTGTGTCAATTATGACCCAACTTCCTGGGTGGCGGAAAAGGATAGTCACTGTTGTCTGTTCAGAGTTAGGGCACCCATGACACTTTCAAAGAAAAATAGTCATATTACATTAATAGGTCTTTTATGAATTTGTAATTCAGGAAATGCAAATGTCCATAACAAGGCACATTTAACTGTATGCTTCATTGCGAAGATTGTGTTCAGTTTTTCCACATACTGTACATGTCCTTAATGATGACAAAGACTGTGTTCTGTTTTGACATTTGTATCTAAAAGAAACATAATTTTGATAATTCAAACTTCAGTGTGTGCTCCAAAATAAATAATACATTTGAATATGCAAGATCAGAGACAGAGTTAAATACAGGAAATCCTTTAACATGTATCTTATGATTAATTTAACACCTGTTGAAAAATTATGTTTTTCCTAAACAATTGTGTTTATGATGATGTTCTCATTTTCCTTCCTTTAATTGTTATTCAGGTGAGGCTTTTTGTTTACTTTTAATTAACAGTGATTAAAGGGCTAGTTCAGTCTTTGTAATTCTATCATTAAATCATCACTGTGTGTTTAATAAATCACAGTGTGCCTTTATTTAATGAGAACACTCTAAAATATATTTGTATTATTCATTTCACTGACCCCATTTTGGCCATTGAAATGCTCAGCCTTATAGTGTAGGTGTACAACTTTCTTTTTGAACATATTTACATAAACAGCCCTAAAAGCATGGTCTAGAACCCCACCCTCTTACTCAGGTAAAGATTCATTGTTCTATTAATATCAGCTCACGTTAATGATGTTACAAAGTAGGAGAGTTATAGCCCGCTGGAACAGGCTGTAATTTAATGCGTCTTAATACAAAACGATGTGATCCTTATTTTCAAAATGTCAGAGTGGTACTTTCACTAAAAGAATGATAATATAATTTAAAAAAAGTAAAATGTGTCTTTAAATATAGTAACACCACAGTAGGGTAGTAGACTTGCTACCTAATATTCTGCCTGTTCTCACAGTCATAAGAAACATACTTAGCATACTGTATCTGAGCTTCACCTAGATGTATGATACCTATTAATCGTCTGGCTAAACAGAAACCACATAAGAGAGGCTGGTCTGAGAGGATGTGCGGAAGGTGTCCGTGACCATCTAGCATTCAGAGATTGCGTCCATTTATATTTGACAGACACTTTTATCTTGTTTTGGTTTGATGTATAAATACATGAGTCTTAGGTTTGATTTTGGAGTTCCATCCTAGGGGACACACTGGAGATTCTGAGTGGTGTGAGAGGAACAGAAGTCTCTCTCCTCTTTAGAGAAACCTCTTCTTAAATGCATGAGGTCTGATGTATGACTGTTTAAAGGCTGTGCTTAACCCTGTGACCCTGTGTGTATCTGGGGCCCTGGTCGGCCCCTCCCTTGGACTATGTGGGCCCTTGCTGATCCACTGGGATCTTGAACACACATTATTTACCTTGCTGTTGGAAGCCATTCTCAAATGCTGTAATGCCAATTTTGGAGAAGAGTCATGGAGAGAGAGTGCTTTATTTTGGCATGGGAAACAGTAGCTGACATTGCGACTTGTGGTGTATCCTTGGCAAATGCTTCCACATATTATTGCTTAAACAATTACAAATATTTAGCTGTGGCCATCTCAGCAGCTGGCGTGCTGTTCTAAACATTCTATTCAAGGATTTCACTGTATGGATTTTGTGTTGATCCTTTCCTGATTGAATGTCTCAAGTAATGAGGTCGTCTGCTGGGGGGGGGGGG